>CM038719.1:11364612-11427112 GCA_021613375.1 Megaleporinus macrocephalus
ACTATAAGTAAGGTGATATATTGTGATACTGTAAGTGAGGTGATCTATTCTGATACTATAAGTAAGGTGATATATTGTGATACTGTAAGTGAGGTGATATATTCTGATACTATAAGTAAGGTGATATATTCTGATACTATAAGTAAGGTGATATATTGTGATACTGTAAGTGAGGTGATCTATTCTGATACTATAAGTAAGGTGATATATTGTGATACTGTAAGTAAGGTGATGTATTGTGATACTGTAAGTGAGGTGATCTATTGTGATACTATAAGTAAGGTGATATATTGTGATACTGTAAGTGAGGTGATATATTGTGATACTATAAGTGAGGTGATATATTGTGATACTATAAGTAAGGTGATATATTGTGATACTATAAGTAAGGTGATATATTGTGATACTATAAGCAAGAGAAATGTTTTAACTGACCAACTAGAGTGCAGAAGAGTAACCAAATACAACAGAAAGAGAGAGAAAGAGAGTGAGAGAGAAAAAGAGAGAGAGAGAGGGGGGGGCAGAAGAGGGAAAAGGCAGAGAGAGACGCATAAAGGGGAGAGTGAGAAAGAACAAGAAAGAGAGAGGGAGAGTGAAAAAAGAGCGAGGGAGAAGCCTGTAAGTGCAAAGCTTCTCTGCTCATTGCTTCAGCAGAACAACTGCCATATTCAGTGAAACCATGCAGGCAGTACATACGCCAACTTTACAACACAGCAGAGCATCCTCACTCCTTTTTAGTCTGTGAATGACCCTGACTCTCTCTCTCTCTCACTCTCTCTCTCTTTAACCAAGTGCATATCAAGAGAGAAACCCCCATTCAGCGTTGCTGGAGTGCCACATGCTGGCATGGCAACATTACATAACTCTTTGAAGAGGTCCACTCATGTAACCATGAAAGCCACTTAACGCCATCTCACACCTTTCCAAACAATACAATGAAAAATGACTGAAAGAAAGAGTTTCCTACTAGACTGCTATGATCCTGAGGGGTCACTCACTGGACCCACACTCGTAACCTCCTAAACACTGTTCAGGCTGTTATCACATCCCCAGTACTATAGATCTGCTATTACAAGGGAAACACTGCAAACAGGCTCAGTTATTCTTAAAGGAGCAATCTGTAAGATACAGCAACCTGTCGAATTCATGTAATGGGGGCAACATATCACCCCCCTCTTTAATCCTCAGAGTCTAGAAGAAGCATTAATCTTCACCCCTTTACTCGCCAAGAGTGTCTCCAGTGGTGGAAAGCAGCATCCGTGTTAACTCTTGTCTTGCTTCTATTTATATAACGTCTTTGATTTGCTGCCAAAAGTGGATTCATGCCGAAAGCGGGCAGCGGTGGTCATTATTTCTTGCCAAAGAACACCTGCCAAGAACCTTTGGCCATTTATTTTCATTAAATATCTGTCCTTAAACGATGTAACCAGGATCAGATCTTTTAACATGACTGACGAGAAGCAGCAGTGCTACTTCTTCATCCTCTCATGTTGGACTGATCTGACTAAAAGCTATAATGACTCACTATCGCCTCTAGAGGTACACATAAGTATTACGAGACAAGACTGGACATCCCTACAACAATACATAGATTTCTTTGACATCCCCTCAAAACTACAATGTTGTAAACTATAAATCTTACATATTGCTCCTTTAACATACTACATTCTTTTTACATGTTTGTGCGGTTTTATTATAAAAGTAGTCCAAATCCATTTTCCAATCTTTCCTTTTCTGTTCAATTAAAGAAGTTGTGCTTTGACACCAATATATCGTTGCTGTCCAATGAAAAACATGCAGCCCTGTTTTTTTCAATTTTGAGTTTTCTACATCATTTGAACATGCCAATGGTCATTTACAAGGCACAAAAATTTCATGATGAATGGACCAATAGAGGTGCTCCAAAGTAGCTTGGAAAAAATCTGGTTCCATTGACTTGCATTGAAAGGAAAGTATGTTTTTGGTCTCTCCTGTAAAGTTGCAATTTTCGTGATACTTGTTTCTCATTGGACAGCAAGGACATGTAAATACATCAAAGCTGATTGGCTGCCTTGTGTTGTGTCCAGGAAACACCCCTTATAACGTCAGGGTGAATGGTTGAGGCCAAACAGCTATTGGCTGAAAAGGTGGACGTATGACAACACAATAAAAAAACAGGCTGCTTCCCGCCTAAGATTCTAAATATGGAATTTTAGGACTGGGGTTTTCCACAATATGGGGACTTTTATGTTAAAGATTTGAGAAATGCATGTCTGGTATGCCTTACCGCTAGTAATGCTGTGGAGCTGGACAGGCTAAAAATATGGGTGCCCAGGGTTTTTTGGATTAATGCCATAGAAGAACCACTTCTGGGTCCCTAAATATCCTTTCAGTGCTTTGGGAAACACGACATCTGAGTTGAGGAACCTTTTAAAAGTATAATGTTAAACTTCCACATTACTGTGGATCCATCATTTCCAAGAACTGTACATGCAGTTCCAGGACTACTTAGAAACTTTTATTGTGGAAGGCCTTTCAGAGGAGGCAAGTCTCGCTAAAGCCTGGAGAGTAAGTAAGCAGGGCAATAAGGTAGCGCGCACTGGTGCCCTTGTTATATGGGACTCAATAAAATATTTAAAAGAACCTGTGAGATTTACAATCGGACACATACACACCACAGTAAGTCAGTAAAAGCTACGCTAACAGCGGCCTCCGCGCGGTTCAGATGGGTCAAGTTGATAAAGAGGCTAAAGTGACCATAAAACAATTAAAAGAGCACAATCGCAGGACGAAAACTAGGCCACGTGAGTTGTTAGGAAAGTGTGGTCAGCTTACACGGTTAAACACTTCAGTTTGTGGCTTTATTAGAGTTACGAACGCTCCAACTTAGCAGAATCAACCCGAGAGGTCAAATTAAGAATAGATGCAAAGCGGTGATCGGCAAGTACACTGCTACAGAGCTCAGTTTAACCAACAGACATCAAGAATCAGCCTGATTTTCAACACAACTCCTTTATATTTCTTTGTATGCATGACATGCTTTCTGATTTTTAGTTCTTTTCTGAGTAAGCTGGAAGAGAAAAAATAGGCCTGGTTCAGACACATATTAAAAATACTATAATAATAATAATAATAATAATAACTAGAAAAGAGCATTTCCTGAAGGAAACAGCAGGATGGCAGCTCAAGCAGTGCGAGAGACGAGGGATGAAACTCCCGAGGACCTTCTTTGACACAGTGGTGGCATCTGCCATCTTTTACGGAGTGGTCTGCTTATAAAGAGGGCCCGCTCTGTCCTGGGAAGCCCCCTAGACCCAGTGCAGGTGGTAGGAGACAGGAGGATGTTAGCCAAGCTGGCATTCATGCTGGAGAATGACTCTCACCCCATGCATGAGACTCTTCACCCCAAGCATGGGACTAATAAAGGTTTATCTTATCTTATCTTATCTTATCTTATCTTATCTTATCTTATCTTAAGAACAAACAGCAAGTAAAGTAGCGCGGGTCAGTGTGCTTGGGGATCTGCTCTGAGCGACTACATGCAGTTTGGTTGTTGTTGGTAAAATGAAACATGATGTTTGTGTCTGTTTAAAAATTAATAGGACTCTATGGAAGGAGCAAGGGATGAATAAACGACAAATAGATGAGTGCGAGTCAGTATGTTTATGGATTAGTGCTTGGGGTTCTGCTCTGAGTGAGTACATGCAGTTTGGTGGCTGTAGGTTGAACAAAACCATGACGTTTGATTGCGCTTGAAAATAAATAGGACTCCAAAATAAAATAAAAAATAAATAAATAAATAAAAAGAAAACAGGCAAGTGCGGGACGAATCAATTATGAATTTGTGGTCGGGGAGTCAGTGTATGCAAAACGGTGTCTGACAGTCAGGTTCAGTAGATATTCATTCTCTATGGGAAAAAATTCCAGAAAAATTCTGTTGTTTTCCGGAATCTGTGCGTCCGATCAAAAAGCTGCATACAACAGTCATCAACTAATTCATTACAAGGTTATACACAAGTTTTACATGACTCCTCTTCGTGCTTTTCAGATGAAACTCAGTACTGATAATAACTGTAATAGATGTGATCTTTTATTGATTGATATTGATTTTTTTATTGATATTTTCTGGGAATGTCCAGCTGTAGCAAGGTTTCGGGTCTTCGTTATTGAGTTTATTTCTGAACTGTTCGATTGTCAGACTGTAACGGTGGAGGCGGATACACACACAGATGAGGATCAAAGGTTTTAATAAAGTCCATGGTGACAAAGGCAGCCAAAAACAGGCAGGAGCAAAACACAACTCACAGAAATGACAAGCACGAAAGAAACAAACAGAACAAAATTCAAAGAAAACGTCGGACAAAGACAGAGTGTCAGCACAGGGTATATATAACACAAGGTAACGAGAGGGAGCAGGTGACAGGACTGGAGATGGATGAAAAACAGGTGTGACAGGCGGGGCTAGGGCGGAGACCAGGAGCACATGATCAAAACAAACACCATGTGGACATCACAGGACGTAAAGAAGGACTTATACAGGGGAGGACGAGCAGACTGTGTTTATGTCCAGCTCTTTTGTTACTAGGTGATAACTCTGGTTTTAATTTGAAGTTTGCGATGTGCGGACCACTAAGGCAGGGAAACACTTGGGGCTGGAGTTCTGGGTGGATTCTGGTGCTGGGCCCCCCTCTACCAAGTGAAGAATGAGTACGATTTTGGAAGAGTTGAAGGAGCTGGGGAGGTGGTGGGGAGTGAATTTCGTCACGAGAAGGTGAGGGCAGAGAAGTGGTTCATGTTGAGCGGAGGAGTTTGGGCGTGGTCCTTCTCCCAAACTTAAGTTATTTCATAACTTCATCTTATACAAAAGAAGTTTCTTATGGAAGGCTCAACAGCCTCCATAGTCTCCATTTAAAGAAATAGTATGAGCCTAATATTCTGCTGAGGAACATACGGTTCCAATACTTTTTGGACATGTTGATCCTGGAGCGGTCCACAGCCTAGCTTCGTAAGGCTACTTCCAAAACTGTTACTAACTGGACTGGTGCTATTTGGTTTCTGAAGGATCATATTTGAGAAGAAGGATGGGTCTATTGTTTACTTCTTGTGGTTATACTGTATATAATAATGTGTATATGTGTATGTGTGTGGCAAATGTGTGTGTATTGGTGCATAACTATGGCTATTGTGAATCAAATAAATTGTTATTTGCAAAGTCCAAATCAGACAATCAGACCAGACAATCTAACACTGGAACAAGTTACAAGTTACACAGCGAAGATCTGGCAGAAAGCAAAAATCCAGTAACAATATAGTTGCACATGGCAAAGCCATAAATAAATAACACAACAAACTACAAATGCAATGAGTTTTACACAATATCTCTAATAATACTTGCTTTATACTTTACTTACGTACCGACAACATCCATAATGTACTCTGAAAAGTGTATTGTGACATAATCTATTATTAAATAATTCACATGCTTATTTAAAATAAACTAGTTATATAAAATAGTTGCTTTTGGTTAACTTTGGAGAAATTAACATACGATTACATCATAATTTTACAATCCTACTTGGAGAATGTTAAATAAATCTTTTCACTTTGAATTGTTAAAAATGTTCATGTTCACATATTTATTTATTTATGGATTTTTTCTGTATTTTCTTATTCACTTATGTATGTATTTTTTCTGGTACTTGCTTATGTTTTAAGGCCCGACATGTATGCTACAACAGGGGAGACCCTGTCTCCCAACTTTAGTCCTGTCCACAGCCAATGTAATGCTCAACCCCTGGAACCACTGTATTTTTGTTTTTTAAAAGTCAATAAAAAAAGATAATTTAAAAAAAATAGTTGCTTTTGTTTGTTGCTGAACATGCATTACTGCCGAGGGTGGGCTTGGCAAGAGCTTCGAACGTCACTGTGTTTACTGTTCATGTCATTGGCTACCTGTCCTTAAATGATCTGACCGACTGCAAGACCTGACAACAGAGGTTAGTATACACTTTAAGGAGAGGCAGACAATAAAACAGAGGATCAGTGAACACCAGCGCTGACCACTCCCGTGTGGGAGTATGAAGTATGAATTTGACAGGCTGCATTATTTGACATCTGTTTTGACTGGAACTTAAATAAATAAATAAATAAATAAATAAATAATAGTCAATTCTGTTTGATGTCATGTTTTCAACAATTATCTGCTGATATGGATTTAATTCCAACAGCATTATCATTGCTGGGTAGTAATAGATCACATGTAACAATGTTATGTACAAGAAAAAGGAAACTGTATTCTGTTACAATAATAATACGACGACAGCCAGATCACAGGTGCATTATAAAAACAGAGGTGATTAATGGCAGAATAGACTTTTCATACTTTTATACTTCACACTGATAAGTATGACTGATCACACTTCTACATAATTAAGAATAGGGGAATACGCTTTAGGGGCAGTGTGGCTTCTTTACCCTCCATATAAACTCATCACTGGAAACATTACATAACTCTTTGAAGAGGTCCACTCATGTAACCATGAAAGCCACTTAACTCCATTTCACACCTTTTCCAACAGTACAATGAAAAAAGACTGAAAGAAAGAGTTTCCTACTAGACTGCTATGATCCTGAGGGGTCACTCACTGGACCCACACTCCAAACCTCCTAAACACTGAGGCTGTTATCACATCCCCAGTACTATAGATCTGCTATTGCAACTGACTCAGTTATACTTAAAGGAGCAATCTGTAAAATGAAGCAACCTGTCGAATTCATGTAATAGGGGGCAACATATCAGCCCCCACTCTTTAATCCTCACAATCTAGAAGAGGCATTAAACTTCATCCCTTATCTCACCAAGAGTGTCTCCAGTGGTGGAAAGCAGCACCCGTGTTAACTGCTTCTATTAATATCACGTATTAGGGTTGCCTCCAAATGTGGATTCATGTTGAAAGCGGGCAGTGGTGGTCATTATAGCGGTCACTTGCCAGGAGCTTCATGAAACACTGCCGTTACTTTCACTGGCTACCCGTCCTTAAACTCTGATCAGAGGCTTTAACATAACTAACAGGAGGTTAGAATATATTATTAGGGCAGCAGTGTTACTTCTTCGTCTTCTTATGTTGGACTGATTGCAGACTCAACACTAGAGTGACTCATTTTCACCTTCACATTTTCACCCTTCACAAGACGGGTCAGAGCTAGCAGGTTGGCATGATAATTTCAGTATATATCTGTATATATCTTCATACGTAGATGCTTTTGATGTAATTTTTTAAAAGATTCAGGATGAAATATTACATATTGCTCCTTTAAATGCAGCATCATCATAATCTTCTAAGAACTAGCTGATAACAGATGGCCAATTTCCCCCACAAACTGTAATTGATGCTTTATTGGTGATCCTGGCTATAACACTGCACACAGCACATCATTCAGCTGTCTCACTTTTTCCATTACTGGGGTGGTCAGAAGACTGGCCATGCTCCATGCTAGGATAAGATAAGATAAGATAATCCTTTATTAGTTCCACAGTGGGGAAATATTTACAGTGTTACAGCAGCAAAGGGATAGAAAGACACTCAGTACAAAAATAGATAAATAAACAGTACAGTATATACAATACAAATAATAAAAAGTTAAGAACTCCTGAGATTGTATTTACAAATAATTGCATGTTGCTTCTTAATTGCACAGGGGGAATGAAAAATATTGCACATTGTGTTACACTGAAAAAAATCTATTTTCTGTAAGTGTGTAGTGTTTAAGTGTGTGTGTATATAGTCCGCTGTGTTTATGTGGTCTGCTGGGAGCAGTGCTGGTTGGCACTGGTCACCCCCTGACTTGGCCTCTGCCTGACACTTTTATAACAATTTCTTTATTATTATTTTTATTTATTTATTTATTTATTTATTTTTATTTTTATTTATTTTAATTTTATTTATTTATTTATTTTATTTTTTTGTGATGTTTGCCATACTGCCCACCCTCTGATAACAGGTGTTCTGGGGTCAGCAGAGGGTCTGTTAAACATTCAGCAGTGACGGTAGCCTCTGAGTCAGGCAGTAAAGTGTTTGGAGGGTGGGAGGCTGAGGAGCCGAGAGGAGCTGTGTGGTGAAAGTGAGAGAGAGGTTAAAGGTGTGGGAGGACAGGTAAACAGATGTTTGAGGAGTGATGAAGAGAGATAGAAAGGGAGGAATGAGAGGGTGTGGGTGTCAGAAAAGCGTGACTGAATAGGGGTCACGGCACACCACGCAGAAACGCACACTCACAGAGAAATGACTGTGTATCATCGTGTACCATCATCTCACCAAAACTACAGCGCAAACTCTCCGTCACTCACATTCACCGCTCCAGAAATAAGAACCAGTGAAAAATAATAGCCTACACACGGCCAGATCTGTATGTAGGTCAGAGCTCCATATTTCAGATCATGTTATGATGGGGTAAGCTGGACGGTAATGGTCACAGCTTCTCAAACCCTTTAACTAATTAGATACAAGCTGAGGATCAGGGCACGCTATTCCAACCATGCATTCGCTTAACGATTTTTATTTCTTTTCTTTAATTACACAGAATACAAAGCCTTGAATTCATATGATGGTCAAATATCATGACACGTTTTCTTGGTTTTCTAAGTCAGATATATATGCATAACAACTTTTATAACATTATAAATCTTTTCAAGTATTTAAAAATCAGATTTTGTGCATTACAATGTACAGAGGTGTTCTCTCTGTAGAGAATATGTTTAATTATTTTCATGTTATTTGACCAGGGGTGCCCAAATCTTTGCACAGGACTGTATACAATGTGCCAATATGTAAGATTTGCAGTTTAAAACATTATAATTATCACCAGAATGTGAAGAAACAGCAGTCTTGGCTGTATGCCAAAGACATCTATATATATTGTATTGCCAAAAGTATTCGCTCGTCTGCTTTCATACACATAAGAACTTGAGCCACATCCTATTCTTAATCACTAGGGTTTAATATGACTATATTATAATAATATGGCTATAAAATAAGAACTGAGACAATGGCTCCCACTTAGCACTGTAAAATGTGTGTGTGTGGGCAGCTGAAACCGGAGGAGAGGTTAAGGGAGCATCTATAAAATACACGGCAAATGTGTTTAATGAAGTTAAAGCACAACTCACTGAGATAAAGACACATGAACAGTCCAGCCTCTTCGCAGACACTAATGATGCCCAGAGTTATTAGAAAGGCATCTGCTTTCATACACATAAGAACTTGAGTCACATCCCATTCTTAATCCAGAGGGTTTAATATGATGCCGGCCCACCCTCTGGCGCCATGCTTTACACCACTGCATCCGACACTTTGCATAGATATCTGTACAGTGGTGTTGAAGGGAATCAGGGATCTACAGCATTGCATTTACTATACAAATAATTTTATTTACATCCTTTCTTGGAAAGTACTTTCTTTTGTTTTAGGGAATGTATTTATTTTAAAGTTGTCATTAGGGATGCACCGATACCACTTTTTCCTTACCGTTACCAATACCGATACCAGCTTTTCAAGTATTTGCCGATACCGAGTACCGATACCAACTCTGACTTAAATGCTCGATATATGGCTATAAATCCTGATTTTTATAGTGTTCCGCTTTTTATATGTTGTATTTTTTAATGTCTTTTCCTGAATAAGATATAATAACCTTGAAAGAACATCATTTACTGGTTGAGTAACTGCACATTAAAAAGCTATGAAAAAAATATGAAAAATCTCTATTGCCGATACCTATACTGTGTGTAAGTGCCAGTATCAGTGCAACACTAGTTGTCATACGTCAGACGTCTGGTTCCATTCACCACCACAGTGAACAGTTCTGACTCTGAACTTTTCTCTAAAACGGAGGTGTTTAAAACCAAAGCACTCTATCAGACTTAGTTTGCATCGTTACCATCTAACTGCTCAGAACTTTTGAGATATTGATCACATTCTCCTTTAAAGCTAATTCACAACTAGCTGTGACGTGCAGGTGACATGACTTTACGCTGCTAAACTGTCAGAGTATCGTTGAAACTATGATATTAATAGTAATAATATGATACGCTATACTAAAACAACACACTTACTTAAAGAAAGTATCGTGTTTCTACGAAGATTAAGTTAGTATCCTATTCAGCAGCGTCTTGCTCGAACTCTGCCGTTCCACCTTAAATGGTGCAGCAGGGTTCTGCTCGTACATACCGTTAGCAGCCAAAACCACTTGTTGGCTGAACTCCCCCTCAGTAAGAAGTAAACCCAGCCCCCTTACCGAGCCTCCGGAGAGGGTCCATGGTCTTGGACTCGTAGGCTTTCGGCTCGCTCGGTTTCTTTTTCCTCCCAAACATCTCAGCGCGTCCCACAGGAGCTACGCGTCCTCTCCGCTCCGAGTTTGTAGAAATGCTACTGAAACTAGCAGCTCTAGAAGAGGTGACTTATGTTTTCTACCGTATGAATCACTGCGCTCTGCTGCTGCTCTGTCAGCGGACTCGGGGTTTCTTTACTTCTCACCCGTTTTCGGACAAGCCCCGCCCCCTCCCTGCGCTGTGATTGGCTAATAGTTTACAGAGCTGTTCTTAGTTCAAGGCTAGAAAGTGCTTTAATTTATAGTGTTTTATAATTTTTAATCTTTTAGATCAATTCCATATACACAACTAAGCTAGTATAGGCTTGAGTATATAATGATATATGATATTTATTATATATATACAGGTCAAAGGTTTAAGAACACTACCGGTCGAAAGTTTTAGATCACTACCAGTCAAAAGTTTTAAAACTTCTAAAACTGTTGACTGGTAGTGTGTGTGTGTATATATATATATGTTCAGAATGTTTATATAATACTAAACAGCCAGCAAAGATATAAATATTGAAGCACAGCTAGCAGCAACCCTTGTAGCGCACTACATCAAATTCGTTAGAGACCACTCACTGACCAGCACAACTGACCAGCTGGTATAGCAGGTAGGTCATCAGTAGCCACACAGTTCTCTCTGATGGGAGGCACCAACACTGCATATATATATATATATATACTACTGGTCAAAGGTTTAAGAACACTACCGGTCAAAAGTTTTAAAACTGTTCTAAAATTGTTGCTGGTAAGGTACTAAAACTTTTGGCCTGTAGTGTGTGTGTATATATATGTTCAGAATGTTTATATAATACTAAAGAGTCAACAAAGATATGAATATTGAAGCACAGATAGCAGATCAATATACTTAACCTTGACCCTTGTAGCGCACAACATACAAACTAGTTAGAGACCACTCACTGACCAGCACTACTGACCAGCTGGTATAGCAGGCAGGTCATCAGTAGTCACACAACTCTCTCTGATGGGAGGCACCAACACTGCATATATATATATATATATATATATATATATATATATATATATATATATATATATATATATATACACACACTACTGGTCAAAGGTTTAAGAACACTACCGGTCGAAAGTTTTAAAACAGTTCTAAACTTCTAAAACTGTTGACTGGTAGTGAGTGTGTATATATATATATATATATATATATATATATATATATATATATATACGTTTAGAATGTTTATATAATACTAAACAGCCAACAAAGATATGAATATTGAAGCACAGCTAGCAGCTCAATATACTTAACCTTGACCCTTGTAGCGCACTGCATACAAACTAGTTAGAGACCACTCACTGACCAGCACAACTGACCAGCTGGTATATATATACTGTTAAGCCAACAGTCCCAACTATTTACATGGCTTAACTTTATTTAGGCAAGTTTCTCTGACTCTGAAACTGGTTTGTGTGGGCGGGGCCAGAGAGAGACGTCAGCCTTGTGACTGGATGGGAAATGCTCACAGAAGCGTCACCCAAGATTAGGACCACCCAGTTTGAAAGGAGAGGAGAGAAATATGGTGAAATATATCAGTCAATTGTTGGTCATCGGATCATTTTCCAAAGGGTCAACATAGTACATGCTTATTGTTTACTGGCAACAACAAGATTCAACACAATAGAAAGAAAACAGAGATTTCGGTTCCTTGGATTTTGAACACTGTAGAGTGTGTTTACTTATTTTGCTAGTGATTAGTTATTGTCCTGTAGCCTACATGCTCATGCTGTATGTGTTTGTATCACAAACAACCAGACAAACAAACAGAAGAACGAGCCAGTCTGCAGGAGGCGGGGCTCTCCGGAATACGGGTGGGGAAGAAACATAAGGCGATTTATAGGAAAGGCGTGAGAGGAGTTTCTAAAAAACGCTCTGGTAACCTGATTCCGGCGGCGCGCTGTAAGTGTCTCTCTGAATAATGTAAATCACTGTCCGGCTCTGAGCTGCAGCTGTGACCGCCTCAGTCTCAGTCCGTCCAGACGAAACTCTTCTTTTATTACATTTAAACAAAGCGTTAAACATACAGATAGTACTAAACTTCCCACTCAGCTCCAACACTCCCGCATAAGCGACGCTGAAGGGCAACTCCACCAAAATTTCTAAAAGTGTAACCGGTTAAATGATTGCGAAGTAAACAAAGTCGCTCAAAGTGGTCTGATGTGAAACATGTATTTGTAGATAATTATAGAGCGGCTTGTTGCGAAACGCTGTTCTACAGACACTCCCCGAGTGGGAACTGCTCACAGTGGTGGTGAATGGAACCAGACGTCCGAAGAGTTCAATGAGCCTAAAAGCCTCATCACAGAAAGTTATTATAAAAAAATAAGTGGTGGGTCTGATAAAGTTTTGGATCATTCTTCTTCTTCTTCTTCTTCTTCTTCCTTTATTTTTTGGTTCTGACTTATAAATAAAAAGATTGTATTTGTGTTGTAGACATAGAGACCGCTGGTTCCCATTCATCTCAGTCTACAGTGAAACATTTCACATTATAGCTCTCTGAATGAATCTGTTTTCATCTCAAGTAATCTGAATTAATCAGAAGTAAAAAAAAACAGGTGGAATTCCCGTTTACGGCACGTTTTTGAATTAAAGGTTTAGGAGCTTGGCACCCTCCCAGAAAAGGCCCAAATATATATATAATCTATAAACACAATCCAAAACGTTATTGATGTAAACCTCCCCAAAGTTGTTGCGAGCACCTGTGCTGATTTGATTTGAGACATTTTGTAATTATAAAACAATACATTTAATATACTTGTTTGCTTTTTACTGTTTAATTTAAATGTCTATCTGCACCGCTGATTTTCTCCACTACCTGTTTACGTTAATAAAACTGTGGTTTTTGCGTTGTTTTGGCGCCACCTCGTGGTTATGTGAAGAATCACACACAGTACAATGCACAGATTTATTCCCATCGAAACACATTTAAAAAAAGCTTTTATATTCATATGTAAAGAAAAGATATTCATAAATCCACTCCATACTGTACCAGTCCGCCCCCTTTCATCTGTTTGTAAAACTGATATATATATATATATATATATTTCTGTTTATATACCCACACAGACAGAACGTGAGCAGAAAGTCTGGTGATGTGGCACAGCAGTGTTAACCCTCTAAACACTGCATGGGCCCTTACCCCCTAAATACTTAACCATTTAAATACCATAGGACACTTACCCCTTTAAATACCACAGGGGGCCTTACCCCTTTAAATACCATATGGGCCCTTGTCACTTTAATACCACAGGGCCCTTACCCCTTTAAATACCCTAGGGCCTTAAACCCTTGAAATATCCCAAGGGCCTTTTAATCTTATAATTATCACAGGTTCTCTCAACTCTATATATCATAGGGGCCCTTACCCTTTTGAACACCACAGGGGCCCTTAACCCTGTAAATCTCTTTAGGGGTCTATATTATAGGCCTAAAGACAAAAAGGCCCTTATGCATGCACACATAATAGTGCCTGTTTAGGGCCACATTTCTTTTAAAATATATGACTCTAACAAAGTAGAATATTAAAAAAAGGGATTATATCATAAGTCATAATATTTTAATAAAAATGTTGTGGCGCACAACACTGCAAGACTTTGTTCTCTAAAAATTAAAATTATGTTACATTTAAATTGAAAAATAAATGTATTCTCAATATATTGACTTTATTATTCAATTATTGCAATTTAAACATGTACTTGAAATGTTATTGTTTTAATCTTGAAATATTTTGAAATATTTTAAAAACATGAAAAAACACATTATGGCCTTACTTTCAAAATATTGCAATTTTTCCTGAAATATTATGAATGAATTCATTATTTATTGTGACTTTACTATTATATTATATTATATTATATTATTTTATATTATATTATATTATATTATATTATATAAGATATTTTAATATTAAGGGAACTACTGGTTAAATAAAGGTTAAATAAAAAAATATATTATATTATATTATATTATATTATATCATATTATATTATATTATATGAGAGATTTTAATATCAAGGGACCTTCTGGTTAAATAAAGGTTAATTAAAAAAATTAAATAAAATTGAAAATAATATACATAAAATTATATTATAATTTTATGTATATTACTATATTTTTGGATGATTAAAATATAGATTCTAAAGTTAAGGATTTATTTAAAAAATACAGCTCTATAACAAATGCTACTCAAATAACACCATTATTAACTGTATTTATATAGTATTATATTAATAATTCTAATTTTAATATCTCGCATTTACTTCACCAGCAGCAGGAATTTACCAGCTTCCACGACTTCAACAAACCAAGCTGCAACGTCGAGCACTGAAATGCCCAGCAGTAAGGAATTTATTTAGCATGTGACAGACTGTTTAACAGACACTCTTCTGCAGGTTAAATTTCTTCTCTTTGCATTGAGGTGTACAGATTTCTGCATAGTACTTGTAAGTCACAGAGAAAGGCCATTGATGAGGAAATAAAAAACAGTCTACTGGAGTTTAGTTCTGCTTGCTTTGTTTAAAACAGATACACTCCAAGAATTCCAAATAAAAGTACTTATTATATTCATACAAAATATATACTTTATAATATACTGTATACAAAACAAACAAAAGAAAAAACATTAAGGGGGAAAAAAACAACAACAACAACAACAGTTTCAAGTAACATCTTGAAAGAAATGACTGCACCTAAGTGCACTTTTGTAAACCATATAAAAACTAAAAAATAAAAAAAGAAAGTAAAAACAAATATGATATTATATGTATATTTACACGGTTAACTTAGCAAGGCTTTGTACAAATGTTACAAAATAGTTCAATGCACACTTTACACAGACAGTTTCACACAGACGAGTGAAGAAATGATTAGGCCGAGCGGCGCACGCGCACGGCGTACGTTTATGTTGCGAACACAGTTTGTCGTGTGGTTTCTTGAAGTAACACGAAGGGGGCGAGAGTACGGTTCCGCATAGGGTCTAGTATAAAAGGTCAATGGTCTTTAGCTTCAACACTTTTTCTCTTGCCGAACAGTCTCTCAATAATACTGGATCAGTACTCTGATTAAAGGGGAACTCCATAGCCTTCTCAAAATTGCTTCATACCTCAATCGTCAAGATGTAAACACAGTCATCCAGGCTGGTATGATGTGAAATGCTCCGTTCTAGGGAAGGTAACCAAATCCTTATTGTTCACAGTGGTGGTGACAGGAATTAGAAGTCGAAAGCCTTTGGACGCCCCCCCTCACATAAAGTTAATAATAAATTATATGGTTATGAATCTGCTGCCTAATGTCCGAGACGTTGTTTCACAATGTAAAACTTCACCGTTCACATCTTACTGACTGAAAATACCAGATTTTTTTTTTAAAAATGGGTGGAATTCCCCTTTAAGCATACTGTATGCGTGTTTAAAGAATGTGTGTGTTTGTGTACCCTTGTTGGTCGTCTCAGGCTCGCTGTGGAAGCCCAGGAGCCCACGTGACCAGGCAGCACCGTCACAGAGAGACGCAAAAAACGGGTCCCGATTCCCAAGTTTGGCCCAGAATTCCAATCTGGGAAGCCAGAATTTGCCCTTTCAATGGATACAGTGAGAGAACAAACATGTATTCCCTGTGTGGCTAAAGCTGAAAGGGAGCACACAGGGAAGCAAGAAAGCACTCAGGAGCCACAGTGGCGAAGGTGTGGCAAGAGTGTTGGCAGTTCCGTGAAACAGAACTTAGCGGCCGGCTTGTTACCGGCCTCTCCCAGAACACGACGTTGAAAGAGAGCTGAAAAAAGACTGAAGGAAAACTTTGGCAACGCTAAAAACAACCCATGTGCCATGCAAACAGAGCAACTGTGAAAGGAAAGCAAAGTAGAGGCAGAGAAGTCCTGAAAAACTGCAGTAACAAAGCTCTGGTGCGGCTCTCTCCTCGCGTCGTACAGTAGAATATGGCTGCAGGTACCGCTCCAGCTGCCTCCACAGAGACAGAGACACCACAGAGATTAATTAAATAGCAAATAATGATCACAATATTCAAACCAGTTAGTACTTTGTTAGCTAGCTAGCATAACTAGCCTTAGTCATACGCATCTTTAGGGCTCAAGGTCACAAGTGGTGACGTTCATATCAGGTCAGAACAGAATACAAAGTAGGGTCACCACAGGAGGAATCTAGACAAGCCATCCAATAACTAGTTAAGTGGCTACCTGACTTCAAGCTAGTGCTACAGCTAACCAACACAGCCTTAGCCTTAGTTAGCTAACGGGCACTTCATCAGTGTTTCTAACTTTGGTGAAGTGAATGGAGTAAGACTTTCTGAGTGAAAAGATTTGTAAGATCTCTGAGTGAGATTTTCAGGTGGCAGGAGTGAGACTGGAGTGAGATTTTCAGGTGGTCAGAGTTAAGCTAGAGTGAGATTTTCAAGTGGCCAGAGTGAAATTTTTTTAGGTGGTTGGAGTGAGACTAAAGTGAGATTTTTATGTGGCTAGTGTGAAATTTGAGTAAGAGTTTCAGGTCACTGGAGTGAAATTTTAGTGAGATTTTCAGGAGGCTGCAGTGAGACTGGAGCGAGATTTTCAAATGGCTAAAGTGAGACCGGAGTGAGATTTTCATGTGGTCAGTTAGGCTAGAGTGAGATTTTCCAGTGGCTAGAGAGAGTCTGAAGTGAGATTTTCAGGTGGCGGGAGTGAGACTGGAGTGAGATTTTCAGGAGGCTAGAATGAGATTTAAGTGAGATTTTCAGGTGGCTGGCATGAAACGAGTGAGATTTTCAGGTGGCAGGAGTGAGATTTTCAGGTGGTTGGCATGAGACTGGAGTGAAATTTTAATCTGGCTAGTGTGAGATTTAAGTAAGATTCTCAGGTCACTGGAGTGAAATTTTAGTGAGATTTTCAGGAGGCTGCAGTGAGACTGGAGCGAGATTTTCAAATGGCTAAAGTGAGACTGGAGTGAGATTTTCATGTGGTCACAGTTAGGCTAGAGTGAGATTTTCCAGTGGCTAGAGAGAGTCTGGAGTGAGATTTTCAGGTGGCTAGAGTGAAACTGGAGTGAGACATTCAGGAGACCAGAGTTAGGCTAGAGTAAGATCTTCAAGTGGCTAAAGTGAGACTGGAGTGAGTTCTTTTTAGGTGGTTGGAGTGAGACTAAAGTGAGATTTTTGTGTGGCTACGGTGAGATTTGAGTAAGATTTTTAGATCACTGGAGTGAAATTCTAGTGGGATTTTCAGGTGGCTGGAGTGAGACTGGAGTGACAAGTGGCTGGAGTGCTGCGATTGACTGGATGAAAAAACGATGCACTGGAGTTATAATAAGCTCAGGATGCGTCTGTCTCATGTAAAATCCAACTAATTTATATAATTATTTTTAGGGCAGCTGTATCGCATTGAACTGCATTGTGTTTAATGAAATCGCATTGAATGGCACTACAACAGGGACGAACCACATCACCAGTTAGCGGTTGCTTTTTATGTATATTTAATATATCGGATCGTTGGCAGTGTATCAAGATGGGAATGTCTTCAGACCTCCAACCAGCCCACACGACAAAGGCAGGGATGATGTTCCTTATAACAATACTTTTCCAATACTCTCCAGTCAGTACAGGCGTGTATGTGTTTTAGAGAGTAACTTGGATGTAATGTAATGAGTAGTGAGAGAGTTTGTGATGAAACATGCATGAAACTGCCCCAACACTGTGGTGGCAGATGACAGGCAGGTGAAGCCAAGCTTGAACTTGGTGCAGTATTAGAACCCTGATGCTCTAGCTTTCTAAAACCGCTCCTCAGCCCAGCCAGAATCATGCTCGCAAGCGTGTCCATGCTATAGAAACATAAAAACGGTGGGGCTGTGATGCAGTGAAAGTCTTCACACTGGGCTATGATATGATGTTGTCAGCATGCAGTTTGTTACATGTTGCCTGGATATTCATTGGCTTAAACATTTCTGTGTTGCACATATAAACCTGATAGCTGTATCGAAAAACCATACAGATATGAATCCATGATTTATCTCTAAGATGTAACTTTTTGATGACAATCCAAGCAACCAATGAGCCGTGAGACAGGTAATCACATCTCTGCACATGTTAAACCACAGGAGCCTTGAGAGTGGCGCTAGTGAGCTGTGGGAGTGGCAGCTGCAGCCATATACTGCATTATCGGACACAGTCTCTGATGTCACAGGCATTCGTGAAAGCGGGAGGTAGGCGGAGCCCGGCGCGTAGAGTGGGCGTCGGCCTCTGAGTGCTGGGGCAAGGAAAGCGCAGGTGGTTTGGGGGGCGGCGCAGGAGGCTTGTTGTTGTTGTTGCTGGCCGTGACAGCGGAATTGAGGGGCAGGGGCTTGCTGGAGGCGCTGGTGGGCGAGGCCACCACGGTGTGCCTCCTCCAGGCCCGCCTCTTCCGGCGAGTTTCGGGCGAGAGAGGCTTCCTCGCACCGACAGCCCGCAAGTCCTCGGCTGAACCCAGCAAGCGGGCTCTCACCTGCTCAGCCAGGGTGGGCCCACTCGGGGCGAAGAGATGCCCCTCGCTGGGGACAGAGGAGGCTGAGGTGCCTTCCTGACCACCAGCTGGGTTCAGTCTGGTTCTTGACGATGGAGAGGGGGAAGGGGACAAGGAGGAGTTAGGAACTGGGGTCTTTATTTGTCCAGCGCTAGGCCGTCGCTCGTCCTCTGTGGTTGAAGTGCTGGACAATTCCAGAAGGTCCAGGGAGCGGGCTTTACCCTTCTCCGACTTTAGCCTGCGGCGGGCTAAAGTGTCACACTGGATGAGGCGATGGGAGTTGAAGGAGGGCCGGCTGTGGAGGCGCTGGGAGGAGGCAGAGGATGAGTAAGAAGAGGCTGAGGGGGTGGAGGAACGCGCTACTCCTTCGCTGACCCGTTCCGTGGGGTCAGGGGCGGGGCTTTTGGCGGTTGTGGGAGCAGGAACGTGTTCGGGGGCCGGATTTGGTGTGGGGGATTTGTAGTGCGTGTAGAGGAAACTGCGAGGTGCAGCTGGTCCCGGTGAAGTGTGTGAGGAGTTTGCACGCTGGGGGGATGTGGGGGTGGGCATGTGCTTTTCAGGTCGCTCCTGCGTGAGGGAGCGCGAGGCAAAGCCACTCTCGTTATCCGTCTCGCTCACCAGTTCGCTCTGTTCGTCATCTGCGTCCTCGCCCCGCCCCTCTGACGCTAAGCTCCTCCCCAGCGTGGAGAGGGTGGAGTATCCCGAGACGATGGAGCGCGCGTCTTCCCCTCGCCAGCCGCCTGACTTTTTGACCTCCGTCCTCTGGTCCTCCTCCTCGCTCAGGAGCACCGATTGGGCCTCCTCGCTGCAAGGCATGCTGGGAGTGGCCTCATCTTTCCGAACACTTTCCGTCACCCTCTCACCTTGGTCCTCGTCTTCGTCCTCTTCCTCTTCTTCATCCTCCTCTGCCTCCGCACGCGGGGCAGTGTCAGGCTGGACAGGCCCCGCCTCCTGCTCCTCCCCTTCCCCCGTGAGACCAGTTCTGACTGCCTCTTGCTCGGAGTCGTCATCGGTGCTGCTGCCCAGGAGACGCGTGACGGGCCGTTTTCTGCGCTTGCGTGCCACGGCAGACATGATGGACAGTGTGCTCAGAAAGTCCTTGGCTGAGAGGTCACGTTTCGACCCCCCTGACCCCTGAAAAACAAGTGACATCATTTTAGGATGTTATAACCAACATAACAAAGTTATTCTAAAACTCTGAGTTGCTATAGTGACTGTATTCTGGTTGTGGTTAAAGAAAATTTCTGAGGGAGCTTGTGTTGCTGCCGTAAAGTCATTGTATGTGGTATTTAACCCCTTAAGTGTTTCCATTTCCATATATGTTGTGATGACGGAGGATGTAGACTGAGGCTCAGTGGCCCTTTTTCTTTTTTTCCAAACACTTTAGTGAATCTAACTCCATTCGCTATAATCAAAGAAGGCATTGGGTGGTTGCTTATAGAAGATATCTTCAGTTAATCTAAGCTAATGAGATAATAACTGTTGTGGTTGAGGTTCTTCAAGAATGAGTCATTGGTGGTATGAGTTTGAGCTGAATTAGAAGAAATAACACACTTGATGATAACATATGTGTAATATACATGTAATATATCACCACGTCCCCGAAAAATAAAGATAAGCATGTGGCTACTTAAAGGCCTTACTGTCTAGTTATTATCTTTAAGGGCCGATATAATGGAAAATCTAAATTGCCCTTGCTTTTCATAAATGAAGAAAGTTAAAGAGATCTGTAAACACTGTCCAACGCACCATTGACTAGCCAGTCCATATGGTCCATGTTCGGAAACCAAATTTGAAAATCACTGAGACCGAGACCTAGCTCATTTATAGAGATCCACCTATTTAGCTCCGCCCACTTGTAACTAAAGTTTAAAAAAAAGTTTCAGCTCTTTTCAGTGCTTTTCTGAACCAGGCAAATTACAGAACAGAGCTCATTTATCTCACATCAGTCTCGAAGGCCCAGTAACTAAAACAGCCTGTTCAGTTTGAAAGGATCAGAAGATGATAGAAATGATCATGTAAACACGTATTAGCACCATATTTGTTAATGTGCTAATGAACTGCAGAAAATCAGATTTTTTCTGTTTTTTGATCTACATGTTCACATGCACTGGGGTAAATAGGAAATGGAAAAACTCTGAGTTTGACAGTGACTTCATTTCTGCTATGCAGTCAGCCTATAAACTCACAGAATAAGACGAGACATGAAGATAACGTAAAATTAAAATAAAAAATTAATGATGCACTTGAACATGAATATACATAATCTAGAAGATGAAGAATACTGAAATTCTTCATGTCATCCGGCATGTAGTTGATTTTTGCATCACTTGAAAAGTGTTTTGTTTGTGTGTTGGGTGCCGCTGTTTGTTTATTTCAGACTAAGAAAACTAAAGGAAAGGGTAAGAGTAATGGTGGTGGTATACAAACACTAAACATATGATTATTGAGCTAAAGGCAAGCTCTCTTAATCAGATTTCTTTGGCCTTAATCCAAACTAAGAAACTGGAGTAGGCTGTTTACATAAACCCATGAATAATGAGACTACCAAAGTGTATGTAAACATCCATTCATCCATCCATCCATTATCTTCCGCTTCATCCCGCTAGTCAGGTTCACGGGGGGGCTGGAGCCAATCCCAGCAGCATTGGGCGAAGGCGGCGACAGTACACCATGGACAGTTCGCCAGTCCATCACATGGCCAACATTGACACCCACACACACACACACTCACACCTACGGACAATTTAGAGTGACCGATCACTTTGTGTAAACATACACAAAGTAAACATATTTTGTGACTACTATGAAACTTGTGGTTACTGTTTTCTATGGTTAAAGCGAACGCTACATCGTTGCTGTCCAAAGAAAAACAACTTTACATTTCAAGGTGAACTTTCAATGTAAGTCAATGGAACCAGCATTTTTTGATTTTGGACCATTTCTATTGGTCCATTCATCATAAAACTTTTATACCACATAAACTGCGGCTGTTATTTTCAAATAATACAGAAAAATGTCTTTGCACAGCGTTGATATAAAATTAAACAACGTCTTCACTGCTTAAAACTTGAGATTCTTCAGATTCTAATCGTTTCTTACCTTTGATTTAGCTGAATCACTGTTGGTTGAGTCTGTAAAGTGAAAAAAAAAGAAACAGAAGAAAGAGAGAGAGAGAGAGAGAGGGAGAGAGGGAGAGATGAATATCATGGTACCGGGCCATGTTCTTGAGAAATGAGAGGCAGAGAGGAGAGGCGTGTGACTCTGCTTGCTGTTAAATCTGCAGTCACATGGTCTTTCCTCGCCTCTGCGCCTGTCATTCAGCGTGAAGCGTTCCATCAGGAGACAATGTTCACACAAGATCCTCATCTGAGGAACAGTTATTGATTGTCTTTCAGGGGCGCTCAAATGTGAACAGGGTCTTCAAAAGGAAGCCAAGCAGTCCGGATCTGTAGCATTAAGGAAGAACCGCACACACTGATCACGTCACACCACATACTGATGACATCGACCCACGAAAGAAGCCATGTGAGAAGCAGGAGCAGGAAAGTGCAGGGAGGATGATTTCAGAGACACGGAGAAAAACACATGTACCACACACGTCTCAGATGCAGTGAGGAGAAAGTACGCATTCATAAGCATAAACTAAATTCATAATATTTAGAAACTATATTAAAAATATACTGGCCGGCCACTTTATTAGCTACACCTCTTTGTATCCACCCTCTACCATTTTATCAGCTCCATACAGACTGTAGTCCATCTGTTTTTTCCTCTGTATGCTTTGTAACCCTGTTCTTTAGTGGTCAGGACCAGAGGTGACAAATGTACAGAGGTGACGAAGTACAAATACTTGGTTACTTTACTTAAGTAGAAATTTTGGTTATTTATACTTTACTGGAGTAATTATTTTTCAGCTGATATTTTACTCCTACTACTTACATTTACACTCCATTATCAGTACTTTCTACTCCTTATATTTACACTCCATTATCAGTACTTTCTACTCCTTACATTTACACTCCATTATCAGTACTTTCTACTCCTTATATTTACACTCCATTATCAGTACTTTCTACTCCTTACATTTACACTCCATTATCAGTACTTTCTACTCCTTATATTTACACTCCATTATCAGTACTTTCTACTCCTTACATTTACACTCCATTATCAGTACTTTCTACTCCTTACATTTACACTCCATTATCTGTACTTTCTACTCCTTACATTTACACTCCATTATCTGTACTTTCTACTCCTTATATTTACACTCCATTATCAGTACTTTCTACTCCTTACATTTACACTCCATTATCAGTACTTTCTACTCCTTATATTTACACTCCATTATCAGTACTTTCTACTCCTTACATTTACACTCCATTATCAGTACTTTCTACTCCTTACATTTACACTCCATTATCAGTACTTTCTACTCCTTACATTTACACTCCATTATCTGTACTTTCTACTCCTTACATTTACACTCCATTATCTGTACTTTCTACTCCTTACATTTACACTCCATTATCTGTACTTTCTACTCCTTACATTTACACTCCATTATCAGTACTTTCTACTCCTTACATTTACACTCCATTATCAGTACTTTCTACTCCTTAGATTTACACTCCATTATCTGTACTTTCTACTCCTTACATTTACACTCCATTATCAGTACTTTCTACTCCTTACATTTACACTCCATTATCTGTACTTTCTACTCCTTACATTTACACTCCATTATCTGTACTTTCTACTCCTTACATTTACACTCCATTATCAGTACTTTCTACTCCTTACATTTACACTCCATTATCTGTACTTTCTACTCCTTACATTTACACTCCATTATCAGTACTTTCTACTCCTTACATTTACACTCCATTATCAGTACTTTCTACTCCTTAGATTTACACTCCATTATCTGTACTTTCTACTCCTTACATTTACACTCCATTATCAGTACTTTCTACTCCTTATATTTACACTCCATTATCAGTACTTTCTACTCCTTACATTTACACTCCATTATCAGTACTTTCTACTCCTTATATTTACACTCCATTATCAGTACTTTCTACTCCTTACATTTACACTCCATTATCAGTACTTTCTACTCCTTACATTTACACTCCATTATCTGTACTTTCTACTCCTTATATTTACACTCCATTATCAGTACTTTCTACTCCTTACATTTACACTCCATTATCAGTACTTTCTACTCCTTATATTTACACTCCATTATCAGTACTTTCTACTCCTTACATTTACACTCCATTATCAGTACTTTCTACTCCTTATATTTACACTCCATTATCAGTACTTTCTACTCCTTACATTTACACTCCATTATCAGTACTTTCTACTCCTTACATTTACACTCCATTATCAGTACTTTCTACTCCTTACATTTACACTCCATTATCAGTACTTTCTACTCCTTACATTTACACTACATTATCAGTACTTTCTACTCCTTACATTTACACTACATTATCAGTACTTTCTACTCCTTACATTTACACTCCATTATCAGTACTTTCTACTCCTTACATTTACACTCCATTATCAGTACTTTCTACTCCTTACATTTACACTACATTATCAGTACTTTCTACTCCTTACATTTACACTCTATTATCTGTACTTTCTACTCCTTACATTTACACTCCATTATCAGTACTTTCTACTTCTTTATATTTACACTCCATTATCAGTACTTTCTACTCCTTACATTACACTTCATTATCAGTACTTTCTACTCCTTATATTTACACTCCATTATCAGTACTTTCTACTCCTTACATTTACACTCCATTATCTGTACTTTCTACTCCTTACATTTACACTCCATTATCTGTACTTTCTACTCCTTACATTTACACTCCATTATCTGTACTTTCTACTCCTTACATTTACACTCCATTATCAGTACTTTCTACTCCTTACATTTACACTCCATTATCAGTACTTTCTACTCCTTAGATTTACACTCCATTATCTGTACTTTCTACTCCTTACATTTACACTCCATTATCAGTACTTTCTACTCCTTACATTTACACTCCATTATCTGTACTTTCTACTCCTTACATTTACACTCCATTATCTGTACTTTCTACTCCTTACATTTACACTCCATTATCAGTACTTTCTACTCCTTACATTTACACTCCATTATCTGTACTTTCTACTCCTTACATTTACACTCCATTATCAGTACTTTCTACTCCTTACATTTACACTCCATTATCAGTACTTTCTACTCCTTAGATTTACACTCCATTATCTGTACTTTCTACTCCTTACATTTACACTCCATTATCAGTACTTTCTACTCCTTACATTTACACTCCATTATCTGTACTTTCTACTCCTTACATTTACACTCCATTATCAGTACTTTCTACTCCTTACATTTACACTCCATTATCTGTACTTTCTACTCCTTACATTTACACTCCATTATCAGTACTTTCTACTCCTTACATTTACACTCCATTATCTGTACTTTCTACTCCTTACATTTACACTCCATTATCTGTACTTTCTACTCCTTACATTTACACTCCATTATCTGTACTTTCTACTTCTTACATTTACACTCCATTATCTGTACTTTCTACTCCTTACATTTACACTCCATTATCAATACTTTCTACTCCTTATATTTACACTCCATTATCATTACTTTCTACTCCTTACATTTACACTCCATTATCAATACTTTCTACTCCTTACATTTACACTCCATTATCAGTACTTTCTACTCCTTACATTTACACTCTATTATCAGTACTTTCTACTCTTTACATTTTAAACACAGTCTCGTTACTCCTATTTCATTTACAGCTTGTTTTCTTTCATCTACATTTACATTCCAGTAAAGATTATTGATAACATGCCTTTGCAATTTGACTTTTTGCTCCATTACAATACTTATAGACAACTAGTCATCATATCTTCTGCTCCATGAAACACATGTTAATGTTCAGTAGTAACAGATATGCTTCTTTAATATATTTACATTGTACTAAAATACATTCATGTTCAATGGGTGTATATGCGGCTGAAACAGGAAGCCTAGCGCATCCCAAATTTATCAACTTTAACATTTTAATATAACATTATAGTCATTATGGCTTTTAGAAGAATGATTTTTTGGGAGACGTGGGCTAGTGCACTATAGGACCCTGTGGTGTGACCTAAGCTTTTGTCCTTAATGACATTTTTGTCCTTACATTACTTTTACTTTTATACTTTAAGTAGTTTTGAAGGCATTACTTTTACTGGAGTAAAAAGCTTGAGTTGATACTTCAACTTCTACAAAAGTATTTTTAAACCCTAGTATCTATACTTCTACCTCAGTAATGAATGTGAATACTTTTGATACCTTTGGTCAGGACCCCCACAGAGCAGTGACACAGATACAGTAGTGTGTGTTGTGCTTGTGTGAGTGGATCAGACACAGCAGTGCTGCTGGAGTTTTAAACACCTTAGAGAATAGTCCACCAACCAAAGCTATCCAGTCTACAGCGTCCTGTGGGCAGTGTCCTGTGACCAGCGTCCTATGACCACTGATGAAGGATTGGAAGATGACTAACACAAGTTATCTTTACATCTACACGGTAGACCAGCAAGGTACGAGTGTCTAATAGCGTGGACACTGAGTGGACACAGTGTTTAAAAACTCCAGCAGCCCAACACACACTAACATACCACCAACAGTGCTGAGAATGACCCACCACCCAAATAACCTCTGCTCTGTGGTGGTTCTGTAGGGGTCTGAAATACTGGAGGACAGCTTAACAAAGTATAGAGAGAAACAGATGAACTACAGTCTGTAATTGTAGAGCTACAGAGTGCTCCTCTATTTTAAGTAGAGCTGGTAAAATAGGGGTAAATGGTATGAAAAGATATTGATCCAAACGTTGGGAAATATTTGTGACAACAAGTAGCAATCATGGTGAAGGTGAAGGAGCTTTCGAAAGTACTTAGGGCCAAAAACACTAGAACATCTAAAAGTTACAGAGCATTAGTGAAAACCTTAAACGTCTATGCCAATGAAAGTGGTTCAATAATAAGTTAAGTGGAAAATTAATGCAACCACAGCTATCCATCCTTAGACAGGAGTGTCACACAAGATCCCTCGTTCTTAGAATACTGCTAAGCAAAGTAAGAAAGAAACCTGAAAGCCAATCTCCATTCCTACATGCTAAAACTCTTCTGCTAAACAGAAGCTCTGAAAATCTAAAAACGTCTGAAATCTGCACTAGGACATTTAGGCAAAGCAGAACTCTTCTGGAACAACATACTCCGGTCAGATAAAACAAGCTTGCTAATAATTCAGCTGCTCCTGCTAGAAGAAAGAAGAGTTGTGCATATGATCTCCATAACACTATAACCACAGTGAAGCATGGTGGCGGGAGCATCACAATATGGAGCTGCATCTCCGCAAGCTGAAACATGAATGGAGTGATGTACCGAAACACATTAGAGAGAACTGAATTTCATCAGCCTAACATCTGGGGGCTTTAACAAAACAACAGGCCAAATTATACAGCCACACTAGCTCCATCAAACTAACCCGGGGGGGCCACATTGGAAGCACAATACGGTAAAAACATTTACTACTTACTGCAAATGTCTCAAAACTGCAGCTGCCAACAAAATATTCTTATGTTGTCTTAAAACCTTCTTTAACTATGTTGTTTAAACATGTCAGTGTTTATGCTTATGAATGCACGATTAAAAACTTCTATATACAAATTATAAATACATATTTCCCCTCACTGTATTTACACCCCCATAGCCACTCATTCACTCCTCCCTTCACACATATAGTCATCCAAATATTCTCTCTTTCTCTCTCTCTCTCTCTCTCTCTCTCTCTCTCTCTCTCTCTCTCTCTCTCTCTCACACACACACACACACACACACACACACAGGGTATGGCAGGCGAAACCCATCCTACCGCAGTGGCTGCTCCACAGGCTCAGCTAAGAGAGGGATGCAGAAATGTACAGAGAGAGAAAAGTGGAGGAATGAATACAAAAAAGAGAGAAGAAAACGGTAAACAAAACAAAAACCAGAAAAGTATAGAGCACTCAACATGCAAAGGGTGTGTATTTAGCTAGAGGTGCTTCCTACAGATTCTCAGTCTATCCAGTGTTGTCATCTGGCTGCTGCTGCTGCTGTAATATTGCTAGCCAGCTAAGATAGTCTTCACAAGAAGCCCCTATAGTCTGCTGTAAAGTTACTCTAGAGCAGGTCCCACCAACCTTCTCTGTCAGCCAAGGACCTTCAACCAAACAGATCTGCCTCAAAGTAGCTCTGAGATGTTCAGCAGGATAATGTTAAATTAAACAAGTCTTTGTTTGTGGTCTAGTGGTCTACATCTTAATTGCCACATATGCCTTCAAGACCACTGGATTCATACCTAACAAGAAAGCTGCTCCAAACTTACCACACACGTTTTAGTTCTCATCTAATACCTGCTTTGACTGTTCAGTACTTCATTAAGCTAAATCAAGATTGCTGCTGAAGGAACTGAATACATTCATACAGTGTCTGGGACATCCGGCTTCCAACTTGAGCTCAAGATATGATCTACTTCTTTCAGAATAAGATATTCATGTTACTTTGTATTGTATTTATGATTATTTACATCTGTTCTTATATTTGCTGATTTTACTGGTGTAAATACACATATTTCTAACATAAAGGGTTTTAAACAATCAGCTTGGGTGCCTAAGAGTTTTGCACAGTAGGGTATGTTTTCAAAACAAAACAAAAACATGTGCTTGTACTAGCTTTTCATCACTTTTCTAGCTAGTGGAAACCCAATATTGGTCTGAAACCAAAGCAACGTTAAGAGTCCCACATCATCCTGGTGGCTGACGTCTGGTGCCTACTGGGATGGTTGTGAAATCCTAAGTAATCCTGGCTACTCGATACTTATACACCAGTGCAACAAAAAACTGAGAAAGTGTTTTAGCTTTAGCTAGCTAGCAGTGTAAAGATGGCTGAGGCTAGTGCATTTTCTGCTTAGCTTGTCACTCAGATGTTTAACCCTAAAAACATTTCCTTACAAAATAAATACAATTTATAAATTAAAACATTCCATATGTATATATCTTAACAAAAACTAACTAATCTTTCTGTGAGCTGACTGTTTAACAGATAGGTCAACTACACTCCACTCAGGTCTATGCCCCTCCACTCATCTAAAATGTGAGAACTAGGATTAAACCAAGACTGTGAGGTTTGACTGCTTTGAGGTGTAAGCTGTGCTGTGATTGGCCAGTAAAGATTAAGCTGGGCAGTCTCTCACCTGAGGCATCCCCTAGTAGGCAAGTTCGGCCAATGTTAGATAAGAGGTGGTCTATGTTAGGGGCAGGCTGAACATCTTCTGTGTCCACTGGCGTCTGGGGGACGGGAGGACAGGAAGGAAACTCTTCAATATAAATAGGCGGCAGAATGCATTGATTTTCCAAACACTGGTAGCGTAACAGATTTAACTTACCTTTTCATCCTTATCATGTTCCTCACTGAAGAACCAGTCATGCTGGATGAAAAGAAAAGAGTGATCATGAGCGTAAAATAAAGAGATATGATGTAAACACAAGCCATCTTCATGCTATCTGAATTAGAGTTGGCATTTGTTTGATCGTAACTTCTCAAATCGCAATTATATTCAATGGTATTTAGAATCATCTACAGCTCTAAGTTGAGTAGAGTAATTATGTTGCATCATTTCAGGATACTTCAAGGAATGTATCTGCAACAACATTGGTTTTATATTATCCTTAATTGGTTTTAAATTATATTAAACTTTACTAAGTACAAAGTTTTTAATGCTTACATGTTGGATGAGAGTCTCGACAATCTTGTAGCGGTCAGGCATATGGGTGACCATGTCCGTCATGTTGTCCTCTGAGGTTCGTACAAGAGTGGGACCAAACACCAGTGCCAGGTTCCGTGGCTCCATCTACATAAACATTTGTAGGTCCAAGTCAACAACCCCGAATAACCCAAAGCTCAGAAAGCGACACTCCATTTCAAACCTTAAAGGGAATGTTTTCTGAAGGTTTTGGCACAAGCAGCAGCCTAAATCATCACAAACCTGCCTCAAAGTTGCCACTGAGTTTCAAACAAACGTCTCTGATCCTGTAATAAACACTGTATCTGCGGAAATGTCCACAGAATTCAGTCTACGAGATGCTGCTCCTGTTTTTAGCTATAAAACAGTCCACTTTTGTGAATAATAAAAAAGCTTCCTTTACTAGCTAGCTACACCAGCCTTGCAGAAACTGAAGAAGCAAATTTAGTAAATAGGGTGAGTTAAAAGTCTCAGGACACTCTTTTATTTCAGAAACGAAAGGGAAACTAACTAATATATCTGAATACCCCAGCAAGTAATAGGTGAGGGAGCCTATCTTTTAGGCTATGTCCTAAGCTGCCATATTGGATCAAGGGCAAGTTTTCCAATGGAGAGGTGGTCGTGTAGCAGATCAAAGAAGACCAGAATTGTCTCAGAAATCAATTGATGCAATCAGATTTGCAATATCTCATGTGGTTCAAACATTTTAAACACAGAAAGTTGCAACAACAACCACTAAACTGCTTCTTCAGATCTGTGTTCAGCACCAGGGACGGCACACTGAACATTTTGTTCAACGTGGTTGTTGTTGCATCTTTCTGTGTTGGTCATGTATGTATTACATAAACATAAGGCTTTACTTTAGACTATCTCGTATATACAGAAGCACAAATATATTCACAAATCAACAGATAATCTAAAGACATCTTTTGCTGACCTTGTTCTTCTCAGAGTGGTCTGCTACTGTCTTCAGGTGACCCACCAGAAACCTCAAAGTGTGGAAATAATGGTCGGGCAAATCATGGATCTGCAGAAGAAGAGGCCACATCAGAGTATGGAGGTTAACAATAAATTGATTAACTGGTAAGTGATAATACATAAACTATGGACCAATACTTTCAGTTACAAAGTTGAATGAACTTCAAATAAACTTTTAATGGGGTGACACTATTGTGCAGTGTGTATTGTGTTGTCTCATAGCAAGAAGGACACAGGTTTGATTTCTTAGCCATGCAGTCAGGGTTTCCTCCCACTGTCCAAAGAGATCCAGTCAAGCGAGTTGGTGATACTAAATTGTCCCTAGGTGTGAGTGTAAATGTGTGCGTCGGCCCAGAGATGAACAGTGATAAACTGGTGGCCTGTTCAGGGTGTTTCCTACTGTCTGCCCAGTGAGTGCGGGAACTCCAGCACCCACCATGACCCAAACGCAAGTGGCTTTGATTATGGATGTATTAATAAACATTGAGATTGAATGGGTGGGTTCTTCATTCAACTTGAGGGACGTCTTCGAAGTGTATGTACAGCAGGTTCTGGCGAAATTGTGCAAATTCTGGTTGGATCTGGACAAACTCTGGGCTGGCTTGTCATTATTTTAGTGTGTTTTTAAAAAGTATATAAATGAATAAACTGCATTACTTAATAATTAGGTTTTGAATTTGGCCACACATTCAATCAGTTATCAAATGATATACATTTTAGTCACTCTTTTTGAAAGGTGAATGTTTTCCCACCCATCTGTACAGTTCACAATTGACAGCTGCGGTTAACGTGTCCAGTTTAGAACTGGTATAATGGATATGCCAGCGGTTCGAACACAGGATACCTTATTCAGTTCACTCTGCATTGCTGATCAATTCTGATGCCTGAAATGTCTATCACTTGTTTAGAATTAAAGAAGTGTAGCAGTGTAGAGGGGTGTAAGAGAAGGCATTAGTAAAGATGCCACACTCATACCAGTTTCTTTAGGGTCTTCAGTCGGTCGCTGGCATTCTCCATACGGTTAGCCTCAATGAAGTCGTTGTATTTGTCTGAAAAAGAGAGAAAAGAAGAGAAAATCATACACCAGCAACTTACTTAAAAGCCTTAACACAGTGTAATAATCTCTAATCAGACCCACCTTGTTTACCTAACAGGGCCTTTTATCAACAAACAACAAAAAGGCTTTCAAAATGAATGCTGTAGAAAATATAAATATATAAATATTCTATAAATATTCTAAATATTATATATAATATAAGGTGGAGGCAAATTATCCATCCATCCACCCATTATCTGCCGCTTAACCCCGCTAGTCGAGGTCACAAGGGGGGGGGGGGGGGGGGATCTGGAGCCAACGCCAGCGTCATTAGATGAAGGCGGGGTACAGTAGCCAATCACATGGCCAACACTCACTGACGCACTCACACCTACGGGCAATTTAGAGTGACCAATCAACATATCATGCATGTGTTTGGACTGTGGGAGGAAACCAGAGTACCCGGAGGAAACCCACTCAAGCACGGGGAGAACATACACACTCCACACAGAACCACCCGGACCGGGAATCCAACCCGGATCGTTTTGCTGTGAGGCGACAGTGCTGACCACTACACTACCATGCCGCCAGGATAATATAAATAAATAAATAAATAAATCTACCTTAATCTACCTAACTTAATTAAAAATAATTCTTCACAGCTTGCCTTCATACTGGCCTTCATAGTGTGAAAGTGAAAAAAAGTAGCTGTAAATGCAGCTCAGTAAATATTTGGATGCCTAAAATTCCAAACTTCTCACCGTCAGTGAAGAGAGGTTCGGGGAGCTTGCGGAAGAAAGACTTGAGCAGACTGCTCACCACGTTCAGGTCCTGCCACCGCTGGTGCAGAAAGAAAGATAAGATAAAAGTTATTACCTTAACAGTAAGTGCACAATGAGAATTTCCATAAATCCACAATATTAAACTATACTAGGTAGTTATAGAAGCCACACATCTCCAGTAGCTCAGCAGAGAATAAGATGCTAATTTTAAATAAATGACCACTAAACTATGTAATACAATCGTATACTTAAATACATTTATGTATTTGTTTATTCATTTCTCATTTCATATAAATTCTTGTAAATATGGAACACTGAGGGCGTGAACATTTATTTTCAGAAGCCAAATCCAGAGCTGACTGTTGCACTTTGTGAAGACAGAGCAAGAGGTAAAGTAAAGACTAAACGGTATTTTGGGATTTGTTTGGGTTTCGAATTTAGAACCACAGAGGAATCTGACCTCCACATTTAAACTATCTACACAGTGAAACACATAAATACACACTAGGGGGCAGTGAAGTGAGCACATGTGCCCGGAGCGGTGGGCAGCCACATCCACAGTGCCTGGGAAGCAGTTGGGTGTTGATGTAAAGGGTATTTAAGTTGTGTTCTGTGAGTCCAGGTGGTCAAACTGATGACCTTACTTTAAATAAAGTAATATATTAATAATAAATAAAACTGTTATAATAAAATAATAATCAAACTATTGGCCGATTTCCTCTCAGCTGGTAGAATAGCTGCTAGGACTGCAGAAAAGGGATTCAACTTCATTTTGGACATCTGATTATTTTATGGCATTATATTATTTCATTAATATATTTTATGTGATTTAGCTGTGATGTAATGATGACTATTACTGCCACTGCACTGTCATTTAACTAGGATCATCATTAAAAAAGGCTTTATTTGGCACTTATAGACAGTTCTGGACTCAGATTGATGATGTGACAGAAAACCTAAGCCTGATTAAAGCTCCAGTGTTTGTATATCTCACCTCCTCTGCTGTGTTGATGTCACTGCCCTTGTTGAGTTGTTCCTGTAAACTGGACACTACTGCGTTGTTTCCTGGCACTCTGTAAATGCCTGTGTACTCCAGACCCATCTCCTCCACCAGCCCGCAGCAGATCTCCACAATCAGGGGAATGAACTACACACACAGACACACAGACAGACAGCACGAGTAAGTACAGCTCGGCTCTCTGAAAGGGTCAGGCTGCAGATGCACATGGCGGATCAATGTTCAAACGCTGACCTTGTTACTGGCAGCAGGTTGGCAGTCTTCCAGGCGCACTCCGAAAGCTTTAGGTCCAGCCCTCTTCACCTTCTTCATGAAGTTGATGCCCCACGGAGACTTGGGAGGACTGCTTTCCTCTGAGATAAAAAAGAGGGTGGTGATGAATTCAAAGTATGGAGGAGAAGAAGATATTTCAACTCGATATTAGGACTATTTTGCTGACCTTTGCCCTCGTGTTTGGGCGAGCGTGGGGGTGCGCTGCTGTTATCAGTCTTGGTGAGCAGGAAGGGCATGCGGGGCACTCTGGGTGAGGAGTCTGGCTTATTGCCTGTTGGACTAAAGAGGGTGACAAAGAGAGAAGGCAACAAAGCGTAAGACCCTCAGCATGTAATGTTTGCGGATAAAATGTTATATATTATATATGGATAAATACTTATATGGCCCATATGTATTTAATTGGAATCTTTTTGAAGTTTTAAATACTGGATGCAGTCTTAATACCAACATGGCATGATACTGGCTGAAATATGCGAATGACCTCTGTTCTGATTGGTTGGTCTATATTGTGGCTCATTCTAAAACCAGTCTGGGCTGAAATGCATGCAACAAACTGTCCTTGTGCTGATATTCTGAGGAGAAAAGAAACTTTTTCCAGATGAATGGATCGTTTGGTAGGCTACAATGATTTGTTTACTTCCTACATGTTCCAGTTATTTTACCACAGACTGTCCGCAGTAACAACACTCTGCATCACTCCAGCGTAAATGGGGGGGCAGTAGGGGTCCTGACATTGCAATTGTGGCTGATTTTGCAGGTTAGTTGCCGTTTATGGACCATATGGATGAGACACTTTGGACCATTTCCATAGAACATACTCTTTTATTAATAAAATGTTCCTTAAGGTCACATATAGACTGGAACACATCTCAACCAGCTCCGCTCTACCAGGCTTTGCTGTGAGGCAGCAGTACAATGCTATATAGACTCACCTCTGTTTCCTGTAGTCGTTCAGTTTCTTACTGATGAGAGCTTGCCGAGAGAAACCCAAGTCCTATAGGAAGCGCATACACATGGGATTATAAATCTTTCACGCCCATATCTGCCTAATCAGTGTGGCTTTGGTGGTTTAGTCTTTCATGACTTTCCACCATGACTATCAGTCCACTGTGATTTTCTGTCGTCACTCACCTCGCTGTCGGTCTTGCTGCTTTCTCCGATCACTCTGATCCAGTCCAGCATGTCGTCCCGGTCCTCGGCCTGCAACAGGTACTCACAGAAGTCCTGCGTGGTCAGCCGCAGCGCGTTCTTGCGTTTCGTCTCACTGTACGCAATGTCCACCAGGCAGCCCCGGATGCTGATGGGCTGCTCATCCTCGGACCCGCCCCCCAGGGCGGACCCCTTAAGCAGTGCCTCCCGTTTGTCCTTGTAGAGGTAGAGCGAATTACAGCGCAGCACCGAAAAGACCCGCCTCCATGGACGCATGGCGCTGCCCACCTTCTGAGAGGTCAAACGTTAACAAACGCAAACAGGCAGGCGGGCCATGGAGAAACAGAAGGAGTGAAGAGGAGAGAAGAAAAGAGAAAAAAGTATGAGCCACAGTCACAGTTGTTACTGTTTGAAAGTTTAGGACCACTAATATAGCATAATAAGGGTCATAACTTTTAACTTTTAGCTTTGAACATTATAAACTACACACTCAATGAATGTTAGATGTTTAGATGTTTTGTTATTATTTCATTCAAAACTTTACAAACAATAATAATTACCAATATTAATTTTATTAGAACTTAATTCTCAAAGGTATGTGGATTTCTGAATTTGGAGTGTTTTATTTTTTAATAATTACTTAATAACTGTATAGTATTTTACATCTGTTCCGTATCATTTATATCTTTTCACCAACATTTAAAAAGTTGGAATCTGTTTCCAATAACATAAAGCCATCAAGGAATGTTACATAGATAGATGTTAGTTCCCAGAAAGTAGACGAGAGCTACAAATGGGACCTTTATAACTGAGAAATTAGAATAAAGCTAATTGGGCCCATCTCTCTCTCTCCCTCTCTGTCTCTCTGTATCTTACCTTGCCCTTCTCAGTGTGGATCTGTTTGTAGTGGAGCCAGCCCTCTCTCCTGACATCACTGTAGCTGAAGCTGCCCAGCTCCGAGGTAGAGTGGCGTTTAGAGCGAGCATCTTCAGCAGCCTTCAGACTCTCCAGAGACTACACACACACACACACACACACACACACAACGTTAAAACTCTAACATGTGCAGATAATGTATATCTGTTTGTGCTGCACCATATGTGAGCACAGCTACTCAGGTAGATGAACTTACCCCATCACCAAAGAAGCTCTTAACTCTCTTTGGCAATCTCCTGCAAAAAGACAGAAATCAGGACATCAATCATTCAGTACATATACATATTATTATTGTCCAAAAAATAAAAAATACAAGCATCTCCAAAAGTAGGGGTCATTTAACTAGGATCATCATTAAAAAAGGCTTTATTTGGCACTTTGTGTGATGATGGGCCAGTTTGGGCTGGTTTTGGACAACCATCTTGGTCAGGCCTGGTCAGTTCAGGACACATTTATGAAATCATTCAGTACATATACATATTATTATTGTCCAAAAAATAAAAAATACAAGCATCTCCAAAAGTAGGGGTGCACCGATACCATGCTCAGTGTCAGTATCAGTCTGATAGTGGCCTAAATCTTTTTAAGAGAAAAAAAAAAATAGATTAATCTGATATGATCCATTACCTTAAACTAATACATGTATGCTTAACTAAACTTCCGCACATGAAACTGGATTTTGAATGTCTGAATGTTTGACCAATCACAAATGCTGCTAAAAGCTGTCTGTCCAAAAAAGTTCAACAGCAGTGCAGCAGAACTGAGTCACGTTAAGTTCTAGGTATTTCTTCTATTAGGAAAGTAGAATATCTGTTTCACAGCTTGATGATGTTATCATGGTGTTTTAACAGTTAATGCTTATATGGTTAAACAAAGTGTGTCCAGACAAATGCATTATTAACAGCTTAGTCGTTTAAGACCGTATCAGATAGGTATGAGTATCACAGATACTTATGGCTACAGTATCTGTATCGCTAACGGACATGAAACAGTGGTATCGAGCCACCCCTATTCAAAATAGCAACTTTACAGGAGAAGGAAGAAAACCTCCTTTACCTTTATTGTAAGTTAATGTAATGTAATCTATTGGTCCATTCATTAAAGAGCAATTACTGTGCTCAAATTATGCAGAAAATCAAAGATAAAAATGTTTTTGCTATTCTTACCATCTGTTACAACATGGGTGTGTCTCAAAACCTAGTGAGCTGCCTACATAGGGTGTGTCTCAAAACCTAGTGAGCTCCTACATAGACAGCATTTTACGTCATAGTATGCGCTCCCGACATGTAGGCTGTCCCAATACTTACATACCTTAAACATGCTGTCTACCGAGGAACCTTATTTAGACCTGATTTTAAGAAAGCATCGAACGCTTCCTCAGCCACTAAGACAATCCCATGATGCAACGCAGGCAAATCTACGAGCAGTGAAGTGGTTTTAAAATATGAGTTATCGATATTCTCTGGTGTTTTAATGTGTTTCCTGTCATCAACAGCATTAGCACTTATACTAGTGGATTTTTAAGCCTCGGGCTATTGTTTTGGATGTGTAAACCACCGGTCGTGTGCTGCAGTGGGCGGGAACAAGCCGTGACGCAGTCTCTCTCTAACTAGAGTCTCAGTAATCTGTTTATGAGGAAAGATGAGGAGAGAACGCTGCTACTTAAACAGCTGCCTACATAGACAGCCTACTTAGACTCTCACTAGGTTTTGAGACACACCCCATATGTAATGTAAAGGAAAATGATATCTATTGGAAGGACGTTTCATATCTACGTTTCAATTTTAAAGCACCAATCAGTCATTTTGGCATCATGAATTACTTATTTGCTATATTAACGACAGTCCTGTTCTGAACAGTCTTGCTTTAAAGTACTGTAATAGTACTAATCCGGCAGTGCTGAGTTATATTTAAGAAATTGCAACATGACTAAATGACTGGTACTTTACATACAGACCAGTGGTTCTCATTCACAGGCAATGACACATAGCTTTGCACGGCTATGCCCTGCTTTTAGTGGAAGCACCTTCAAATAACATCTGTAGCCTACAGCATGGTGCGCTCCTGTCATGGTGGATTGGCTTGGTAGATATTTTTTCTACTGCAACATCATTGGCCATTCTGTCCACTCAGAGAGAGAGGCGCCTATTATACTCTACTGGTTTCAGCCAAGGACGGATGGTTGTGGCATCCCTGACGATCCAAGTCGCAACCCAAATGGTTAGATGATTGTGCTTCTCAGAAGCCAACAACACCTGATTAAGTTTGTATGCAAGTTAGCTCTACAGAAGATTCTGATTGGTGCTTTGACCCAAGACCTCCTACAAATCGTGATGACTCACGAGAAGACCCGTCCATCATCCCTGAAGGTGTTGAGTCCCTCGTCACATGACTTGGAGCGCTCGGTGGTGATGGCCAACAGGTAGGAGGAGCGACGACTAGACTTAATACTGCCTGCTCGAGGAGAGAGAGAGAGAAATGGAGAAAAAAGTAATGACTGTATGAACACGATTGAGGATGCACGATTGAGGATGCACGATTGAGGATGCTGATGAGGAGAAAGGGGTTGGAGCAAACAGGGAGATGTTATGGGACAGGAGTTAGCTTGTTAAGAGACAGAAAGAAGGAGACGGCAGGACAGCGAGCAGGGTGAGGGTGGATCCGTAGGGACTGGGGGTCGGGATTTTGCTGCTGCAGAAGACGGGCAGGGCTGTCGTTGTTGTCCAAAGACGGCGTAGAATGACCGTCATGCACACATGCAGGAGAGCATGCAGAGATTCTTTATGAAGGACCTGACAAGGTCACGAATGCATGCACGTATCAAATGCATGCAGGAGTCTTCTGAAAGCTGGGGCGGAGACCGTGAATGTGGAGAGCACATGGTGAGTCCTGTCTGTTACTAATCTGTGTGGAAAATCTAGGTTCTACAGTATCAGTCAAGCATTTGGACTACTCATTGAATAGGGATGGGTATTGGCAAAAACCTGGCGACACGATATGTATCATAATACAATGGTTACGATTCAATATATGGCAATATATTAATTTTTTTTACATTTAGAAAGACTGTCATAGTATAAACACACCATCATTTTCATAAAATACGAGTAAGAGAAAACTGTTAACATTAGTGGTCATCCTTGCGCCACTTGTTTACATTAGAGTATGGCTTAGAATAGATAGCCACACTGATAATCTAGTTAGTTTCAACTCTAAATAAGATCCCTGCCACCAATCTTTGCATGTAAACTGTAAATTAAATATCATGCTATAGATTTTTAATTGTCTTAAACTAACATTTTTAATAAGGAATATTAGTCACACACCATTTTTTATTATTTTTAACAATAAAAGAAACAATAATGAGCTCTTAACAATCTGACTAACGTAACGGTTTCTGGTCATCTGAAGACGTTTGGTAGGGTAGCTACTTTCGCCTCATCAGTTAGCACTGTGCAAACTGCCTTTCTAATGCTGGGATCAGACTACATGATATTTTCTGTCTTTGTTAGATTAGACAATCATAGTGCCATAAACTGTTGTCATGTCTTGGTTGCGATTCACATCCTTGAAGATGTTGGGGAGGAGGTTTAAGAAGCTGATGGAGGTATTGGGTTCTGACAAGAGAAGGTAAAGAAGGAAACATGATTGTTGACCCTGTGAGTCTCCAGAAGAGGACTAGTTGTAATGAGCTACTGTGATGTTGGGATTAGCACTTAAGTAATGTGTTGATAATGCTGCTTTGTGTTGTAGAGCTGTCACGTTCTGAGCAGATGTTATTGCGACATATGTGCTCTGTAGCTCATTGTTCCACATGACATCACCCCTTTGCAGTAGAGAGCACTCTGTCCTCTTACTGGTCAACTTCAAGGAACTCGTCACGGGATCTGTCCAACAAGGTGGAAAAGTACAAAAGATCCATGACTATTTCTTGAGATGTTGTTTGGCTTTCCAGATGCCTTATTGCTGGTGCTAAGGCTCGTTCCTTATTCCTGACGCCCACATTCAGGCTAGACGCTGGAAATTCATCAGCTTTGACAACATCAAGCTGAACTTGAGTAGCCGGACCCCAGCATAGAAGACGTTATGGCATTTACAGTTGATTTTATCCAAATTCAGCACAAAACTAATGAAGCGAACTGACTGACTACATCTGAGGTAACTGGGCGAATCAGATTTTTTGCCAAACCACAAGCTCCCAACCTAAATTTAAGATTAATTAAATATATCTCAATGAAACAGAGCGCCAAACTTGTTGACTGGTCCATTTTTCCGCCTGGCTGTGTCTTTCGGTGACGTGTGTGTTTGTGTGTTTGGTCGGCGTTGCGTTCTTTCTACTGGACTCACTGCAGTCGTGGGAGAAGAGGCGGCTGAGTGGGAAGGTGAAGGTGGGGGACGCCGGGCTGGTGGCCACAGCGGGGGCCGATTTAAGCCCGCTGGACACAACGGAGGAGGCGGGGACGTGACACGCCCGCAAATCCGCACCCGGACTGGTCGGCTCATCTGTGGGAGGAGCAAGAGGGGAGAAAGGAGAAAAAGGTGGGGAGGAGGAGAGAAGAAAGGAAACAGAGTGGAGGGAAAAGGAAAAGGAAGAGGAAAAGGATGGAGGAAAAAGGTTAACAGGAGAGGCCGGAAGGAGCAGAGAGAAAGGGACAGAGCGAAGGTTACAGGAGAAGCCAAAGGGAGGTGGAGGGTTACTAACGTGGATTTAGATACATTTTAATTTTCCTTCATTCAGAGACACAGTAGAAATGAATACAGCAGTTTGTCTGAACAACATAAACACAATAACATATAGAAGGTAGGGAGGGAAGGAGAAAGAGAAGAAGTTTCCAGAAACATGAAAAGCCCCTCAGTAAAAGATGTAGAAGGAGTCGTACAGTTTCTCTGTGCAGAGGAAGTATCCGGATATGAATGAGAACTTTAAAGGGAGCTCTCTCTTATAGAGAAACACACTGAGTTAGAGTGGTGGTGAACACAGCTAAAACAGAGCTGACCAGAGTAGGGATTCATTCTTTCTTCCATTCATTTATTAACTCATTCATTCTTACTGTCTTTCTTTCAGTTTCTGTCTCTTCTGCTATTGTCCTGCTCCATACTTTCTTTCTTTTCGTTCTTTCTTTCTTTCTTTCTTTCTTTTCTGTCACTTATCCCCTTCCAACACTTTGTTTGTTTCTTTCTTTCTTTCTTTTTATCCCCTCTCGTGTTCCCCTATTAAACACTTTCTTTCTTTTTTCTCTTATCTTTTCTGTCTCTTCTCCTACTGTCCCACCCCATATTTTCTTTTTCTTTCTTCTTTCTTTATGTCTTTTCCTTCACTTATTCCCTACCCAACACTTTCTTTTTACCCCCCCATGTTCCCCTACTAAACAATTTCTTTCTTTCTACCTCTTCTCGTATTCCCCTATCAAACACTTTCTTTCTTTCTTTTTTCTCTCTTTTTCTGCCTCTTCTCCTACTGTCCCACCCCATACTTTCTTTTTCTTTCTTCTTTCTTTTCCTTCACTTATCCCCTATCCAACACTTTCTTTCTACCCCACCGTGTTCTTTCTACCCCACCGTGTTCTTTCTACCCCACCGTGTTCTAAACAATAATTTTTATCTATCTCTTCTCGTATTCCCCTATCAAACACTTTCTTTCTTTCTTCCTTCTTTCTTGATTTGTTTCTGTTTCAGTCTCCTCTCATATTGTCCTACCCCATATTTTCTTTCTTACCCTTATTGGCTTCCCAAACTTACTTTCCCAGAACTCACTTTCTTTTTCTTTTTTTCTTCCCTTCTTTAAGTAACAATATAAAACAGAATACTTCAAAATAAAAAAAACTTGAAAAACACAAACCCACCACACTTTGTGTCCCAGGAGAGAAAGTCTAGGTGCCCCTGCTCTGCTTCACATAAACCTTCCACATAAAGTGGTTATGAATACACTGCCTGATACCTGAGACACTGCTTTACAACTGTTTAGGCCTGAAACATAGTTTTAAAATTCTTGGCGGAGAGGTACATGCAGAGCGCTGTAAAGCAAAATAGTCCCTAAAGAGAATGTGTTTCCTAGATTTACCAGTAATTCATCATCATCATCATCATCATCATCAGCAGTATTACATCAGCAAGACACGCACAGGTATACCGCTCATACAATGAATTTACTTGTGTATACTTGTGAAAATCACAACTCCCTGTTTCTGTCACTGTAAAGAAATCCTAGGTATGTTTCTCTGCAGTGCAGCATTTCACATCAAACCACAAATCTGAACATTGAAGTAAATTTTAAAAAACAATGGAATTCCCCTTAACCAAGCAAATGAATGTTTGCTTGTATAGTTTAAAGATTTAATAAAACAGCTTACACTCATACCTGAGTCTTCGACCTCCATGAGAAACATACCCGATGTGGAAATGAGATGTGTGAGTGCTCTTTGTATTAGCAAAAGGTTTCAGTTCTTTTCTGAAGGCATGAGTGTTTGAATATGTGTGTGTGTGTGTGTGTGTGTGTGTGTGTGTGTGTGTGTGTGACTCTGATACAGATACGGAACTGTGTTAAGTTTTAACATAAGTGACTTCCTTCACATTTAATTCAATTCATATTTAACTCAACATATAACCCCCCCCCCCCCCCCCCCCCCCCATCCAGACATCATATTTACAGACATAATTATCTCAAAACAACAGGTCTCACCTCATAACACCCGCACTCCCCCCCACCCACCTCAACACAAGTGCTTTTGTATGCAGGAGTGACAATGCCCTCTTACACCTTCGCTGAATGCTTCTGCTTTCAGTTCCTCAGTCTTTCAGCACAGCATCCTTCTCTCATTCTCCCAGACAAACCAGAGAAAACAGTCACACCAACTCACTAACAACAGGAGTGCTATTCCAGACCAGCAGGTGGCAGCAGCACACTACCATTACTGAATACAATCAGGGAAGTTTTCCTAGAACGCAGGCTGTTTCTCTCTAATTGTGGTCTCCCTCCATTCCTTTCTGTTTTAAACCGTTCTCTCTGTTCCTGCAAAGCTGTTGTTTTTATGTTATAACAAGATTTTAATGTGATCTTTTTTCCATAGAGTTAGGGTTAGGGCTAACCCAGACCAACAGATAACATACTTATCCATACAGACCAACACGCTATACTCATCCATACATATAAACATACTATACTTATCCTTACTGACCAACATACTATACTTAACCATAGATCTAAACATACTATACTTATCCATACAGACCAACACGCTATACTCATCCATACATATAAACATACTATACTTATCCTTACTGACCAACATACTATACTCATCCATACATATAAACATACTATACTTATCCATACAGACCAACACGCTATACTCATCCATACATATAAACATACTATACTTATCCTTACTGACCAACATACTATACTTAACCATAGATCTAAACATACTATACTTATCCTTACAGACCAATATACAATACTTAACCTTACAGACCAACATACTATACTTAACCATAGATCTAAACATACTATACTTATCCTTACAGACCAATATACAATACTTAACCTTACAGACCAACATACTATACTTATCCTTACATATAAACATACTATACTCATCCTTACTGACCAACATACTATACTTAACCATAGATCTAAACATACTATACTTATCCATACAGACCAACACGCTATACTCATCCATACATATAAACATACTATACTTATCCATACAGACCAACATACTATACTTAACCATAGATCTAAACATACTATACTTATCCTTACAGACCAATATACAATACTTAACCTTACAGACCAACATACTATACTTATCCTTACATATAAACATACTATACTTATCCTTACTGACCAACATACTATACTTAACCATAGATCTAAACATACTATACTTATCCATACAGACCAACATACTATACTTAACCATAGATATAAACATACTATACTCATCCTTACAGGCCAACATACAATACTTATCCTTACAGACCAACATACTATACTTAACCATAGATATAAACATACTATACTTAACCTTACAGACCAACATACTATACTTAACCATAGATATAAACATACTATACTTATCCTTACAGACCAACATACTATACTTATACATACATATAAACATACTATACTTATCCTTACAGACCAACATACTATACTTAACCATAGATATAAACATACTATACTTATCCTTACAGACCAACATACTATACTTAACCATAGATATAAACATACTATACTCATCCTTACAGGCCAACATACAATACTTAACCATAGATATAAACATACTATACTTATCCTTACAGACCAACATACAATACTTATACATACATATAAACATACTATACTTATCTATACATATAAACATACTATACTGACCAACTGACCAACATACTATACTTAACCATAGATCAAAACATACTATACTTGTCCTTACAGACCAACACGCTATACTCATCCATACATATAAACATACTATACTTATCCTTACTGACCAACATACTATACTCATCCATACAGACCAACATACTATACTTATCCATACAGACCAACATACAATACTTATCCTTACAGACCAACATACAATACTTATCCATACAGACCAACATACTATACTTATCCATACAGACCAACATACAATACTTATCCTTACAGACCAACATACAATACTTATCCTTACAGACCAACATACAATACTTATCCATACAGACCAACATACTATACTTATCCATACAGACCAACATACAATACTTATCCTTACAGACCAACATACTATACTTATCCTTACTGACCAACATACTATACTCATCCATACATATAAACATACTATACTTATCCTTACTGACCAACATACTATACTTATCCATACAGACCAACATACTATACTTATCCATACAGACCAACATACAATACTTATCCTTACAGACCAACATACAATACTTATCCATACAGACCAACATACAATACTTATCCTTACTGACCAACACGCTATACTCATCCATACATATAAACATACTATACTTATCCTTACAGACCAACATACAATACTTATCCATACATATAAACATACTATACTTATCCTTACATATAAACATACTATACTTAACCATAGATCTAAACATACTATACTCATCCCTACATATAAACATACTATACTTATCCATACATATAAACATACTATACTTAACCATAGATCTAAACATACTATACTTAACCATAGATCTAAACATACTATACTCATCCCTACATATAAACATACTATACTTATCCATACAGACCAACATACTATACTTATCCTTACATATAAACATACTATACTTATTAATACAGACTAATATACTATACTTATCCATACAGACCAACATACTATACTTATCCTTACATATAAACATACTATACTTATCCATACATATAAACATACTATACTTAACCATAGATCTAAACATACTATACTCATCCCTACATATAAACATACTATACTTATCCATACAGACCAACATACTATACTTATCCTTACATATAAACATACTATACTTATTAATACAGACTAATATACTATACTTATCCATACAGACCAACATACTATACTTATCCTTACATATAAACATACTATACTTATTAATACAGACTAATATACTATACTTATCCTTACATACTGTTTATACAGATATGTACTTATGTATACAGACCAACAGTTTGTATAAATAAAGTTTTAGCATGATTTATACATTGGGGGTACAAGAGGAGAATGAACATACTTTTCAAGTAAGTAAAGAAGGTTTAAAGGACTGAACAGAATCAACACAGTAATTCAGAAGTGAATGAGTGCAGTATAGTATTAATGTAGATGCTTGCTTCCATTCTTTCTTTCTTTCTTTTTGTCCCTTCTCTTTGTCTTATTCTCCATTCTCCAAACTCATTCTATCTGTCTTTCCTTCTGTCGTTCTGTCTGTTTTCTTGCTTCTTATTCTTTCTTTTTTTCTCTTTCTTTCTTTCCTTCCTTCTTTCTTTTACTTTTTCTTCCTGATACTGATTTAACTCTTTACAGATGCAGAATACTTGCGACAAGGACCCAAAGCACAGTGCAATCATGCCCAATCTCTCTCTCACTCTCTCCCTCTCTCTCTCTTTCTTTCTTTCTCTCTCTCTCTGTCTCTCTTTCCTCGTCTCTTTCGTGGAGCAGGGGCGGAAACATTCCCAATCTGGGATGTAGAATCTGGGCCTGTTTTCCAGCCACTGGCAGAAATAGCTGCACTGTGGGTTTAACAAAGGCCCTTATTACTGCAGCCAGAGCTCTCTCCCTCTCTCTCTCTCTCTCTCCCTCTCCCTCTCTCTCCATCTCTCTTGCACACACACAAGTAGAGATATATGGAAAGGTTGCATCATTAACATATAGACCATTTACTAACACAGTGTTATCTTGTACAACTGCTTACAACTCATTAACAGAGAGCCAACAAAACAAGGAAACACTAAACATGGACAACTTTCTCCAGTAGATACACACACACACACAAGCACACAAACACACACACACACCAAAAAACACCACAATGTCCTACAGCAAATTAAAACATGCTGAAATGGATGGGACAGCCCGGTGCTGATGGAGAGCTGAGAGGGGGACAGTGGGACACGGAGCATGGAGAACAAAGAGACGTCAGAAGTTTGTGAGGGACATGGTTCACGGGTCCTCCTGTATCTGAGGATGGTGGAATTTGTATGCATGTGTGTGTGTGTGAAGTGTGAGTATGAAGACCCCCTCCTCTTTCAAGGCATGACACAATGCCACTATTGAGGGCAGAAAGAGCTGAGTGCGCTGATTGTGTCCGATTATGTGTGTCACCCCTCACCCCAAAAACCCCAGAGCTCCACCCCCTCTTCCACTTTCTGCTCCCTTTTTCCTCAAACCCTGTTCCTCCCTGCCATACTAACAGAGCCAGGCACTACATGACCAAACCATACATAATGTAAAAATTCTCATATACTGTATACATACTAATATACAGCAGCTCTGCTCGATAGCTTATTTAAGATTAGGTACAGTGGTTAGTGCGGTCACTTCACAGCCAGAAGGGTAATAGTTCGATGCCATCCGGGGTCTGTTCTGTGCAGAGTTTGCATGTAGTCAACATACGTTTTCCCTGTTTTCCCACCAGGGAATGTTGGGATAAGCACCAGCCTTCCTCTCGCGACCCAGAAGGGTAAGTGCCTTAGAAAATTAATAAATAATCTAAGAGTCTGTAACTCTGCTACTGAATTACAAGGACACTGTTGGCTGTATGACATGATGGAACTCTATGTTGAGCTGCTAGTGAGCAACGAGGGATGAAAGTGGGGCGACCCTGCAATTTCTGGCCCAATAACCTTTCTGAACTAAAGATACTGAAGACGTACCACCCCAGTGACTCCCCTCGCAACCCAAAAGGGTAAGTGCCTTAGAAAATTAATAAATAATCTAAGAGTCTGTAACTCTGCTATTGAATTACAAGGACACTGTTGGCTGTATGACATGATGGAACTCTATGTTGAGCTGCTAGTGAGCAACGAGGGATGAAAGTGGGACGACCTTGCAACTTCTGGCCCAATGACCTTTCTGAACTAAAGATACTGAAGACGTACCACCCCAGTGGCAGTTTAGTACCTCGTGTTCTAGCATGTGTAGAGTTGAGTGATCTGAACTTTCTGAAGTTCTATTGTGATATTTTCCAATTCAGATAATTGCAAGATGTCCAAAACTCAAGGCAGCTGTCTCGATGTCTTGCTGCCTAAGCTGTCTTTCACGTTGGTGTCTAGAAAGCAGCATCTTTCACTGCATCAGTGCTCCTGATTTTTTTTTCTTCTAACCACATCAACGCTTACACAGAGTGTTACGGGACATTGTAGGTCTTGAAGGATGCATCTACACTGCCTTCATAAAACGCCCAAACCTCAGCAGGCAGCGCTGTAAACAAACAATAGATTCAGACATTCGGTGCCTTCCTGCCTCACTATACTGTGGGCAGCATTTAAGATGTTGGCCCTTGATATCAAGATTCTGAGACAACTGGCCCATTGGTCAAAGCTATATTTATCAGCACTGGACGTGGTGCCATATCTTAGAGGTCACTACAAAAATAGAATAAGCTGGAATTATATTACAATATTGTATATTAATATCAAGGACTATCAGCGACATTGCAGCATTTTCAAATGGGTGGTGATGCAGCAAATCCACTATGGCCCACCACTAGATTTAAGCTCCTGTAACTTTAATGTAAGTTCATGTAAAGAGGTTTATTGGAGCATTTTGATTGGTCCATTCATCATGAAACCTTCACAAAATACAAAGAACAGCTGTCATATACAAATTATATAGAAAAATGAAAATGGACCAAAATGAAGAAACCTGTTTTTCTTTAATCAGCGATGAATTACAATATATAGCTCAAAGTCTAAAGCTGGTACAACGACAGTTCCACATTTCGGAGCATTAACTTAGGCTCCCCAGAAGTCTAGAATTATAATACGCAAGGAGAAGACAATGTAGCAGCTTCGTTTAGCTTAGCATCTACAGAACTGGCTAAATGGGACAATTCCTGTCTTACAGTTAAGAGATGAAGCATTGTTTATGTCTGCACAGACTATGAACTTGTTGACTTCAGGAGCCCTTATTCAACTCAACCACTCCCCAAAGTTGGCGCCCCGTGCTATTCTCTTTTCCAGTTGGTAGAACCAAAAAACATGGGCTAAGAAAAATCTGGGGAACAACTGAAACACTAACATTTCTGCCTAATAAAGAACGACTACAGTAGAAAATCAGATGTGTGGGCTGGACGAGGATTAAGCCTAGCCTTAGACTAAACTGCAAAATCAAGCTATGATGCTATTTAGTGAAGGCTCAGGCTTAATACACATCTGGGAATATGGCCCGGTGTGCTAGAACGTGATGTAGTATATGGGTTTAGGCAAAACAGTTTGCTGAAAACCCAGATACGTCCATGCTCCACTGATTTGGCCCAGAGTTTGCAAACAGAGCAAAGCACTGGTTTGTGTAATACGCTCACTGAGGTTAGACATACTCTACTGACACATACACTCTCCTCTGTCTTCTCTCTGAAGATCTGGAGGCCTCTGAGATTTACTGACAACAGAACGGCAGAACAGCATCCAAACACACAGTTGCCCAACTGCCCACAGATCAGATTAGAGTGTTGCCTGTTGTTTCATACTCGGTTCTCAAACACGCCCCAACTTGCAAACGTGAATGCTTGTGGATGTTTCTACATTATCTATGCATCCTTCACTATCTCTGCTATTCCACCCTCAATTCCTCCACCTTTACTTTGATACCAGGTGAGACAAAGTTTTATGATTGTTGCAATATGGTACATATATCATGTTTTTAATAGGACAGTTTTTAGAATACAAATTGAATTGTGAATTTTATAGCCCAAGATGTGTTGTCATTAATCACATATAATATGCACTAGGAGTGTAAGAAAAAATCAAAATATCAAATATTGGGATATTATGTTTAGTGATACTGTATCGATTCTCCAAAACACAGTATCGATACACAGATTCCTGGCAGACAATGAATTATTGTGTGTTGTGTTTAAACCTCTGACCACTAGATGTCAGTGTTGTAATCCATTTTCAGCTCCACTCCAACATTAACTAGCAGCACAAGGGTGCAATGCTATTGTAAGTATTGGTAAACCTGTTCATACAGTGGTGTGTTTAAATAGTAGAATTTGAAAAATCGCAATATCTCACTTTGCTTGCAATATCACGATATATCATGATATATTTAATCGTCACCCTTGTATCACGATACATATTGTATCGCCAGGTTCTTGCCAATACACAGCCCTAATATGCACTGTAGTTATATATGAAATATTACCATTAATGGGTTATCATAATATGCATTGTGGTTTCTAACATATGATATGTATTCTGTTTTATATTAAATTAAAATGAATAAAATTCATATGGTGGTCCCACCATATTATATGCACTGTTTTATGCTACTCTATATGTTATGGGTTTTTTTTTATATGACATGTTTTGTGGAATACTGCATGTGGTATGTATTAAAGCAATTAGACATAAGAGGCTGTGCATTCCTGTGATCATAAGAAAGGATGTTTACATTAACATGTATGGCATTTGGTGGAAACAGAAAAACGTAGTTTACCTGTACAAAGGTAGATGAAGGTAGTGTTAGGAGACTTACCCAAGGAGTCTTATAGGTATTGTGTATGTTGGGGAAATTAACCCCAGTCTACAACATATAGGGCAACAGTGTAACCCCTACACTATACTAATCACATTGGTATCCTAATGCATGACCCAAGTTGGAGCATACAACATATGATACGATATAATACACACTTTTCTTAATAATACTCACCATAGAAACACATTCCTACAAGAAATGTAGTTCTATTAGAGTATGTTATGCTTGCTAAGCACACATGGACTGTTTAAAGAGGATAAAACGTTCATCAAACTAATTCATTCATATTGTGAATATTGTTGTGTAATAATACGCATATGATATCACTGATTAATGGAAACACTTGCTTAATAAACAAATTCTGGTCACCTGATTACACCCCAAGTGCCAATACAATGGAACCCCTCCTCCCACACTGGGGCTGTATCTCAGACAGATCCCTGCTCCCTACATAGTGCACTACCTAGCTGGCTCCGGCAGCCCAACAGTGCATAATATAACTTAAAATAGTAATTGTGTTATTCAGACACATTCATACACAATAAATAGAAGTAGTGATGTAGTAAGTACTTTCATTCAAGCCTTATTAATGCTTGGGTTATTTAGTGAACTGACCAGCTGAGTTCTGCTCAAGTAAATAAACCCATGAGAAACAAAAACAGCAGGATTTTTCATGATGTGCGCAGGTATACAGATTTCAGTTATTGTGAGGTGGTCATAGATGTGTGTATATTGTGTATTTTACACAATAATGGCATAAAACGTGGCTCAGTCAAATTTTAAGACTTATAATATAATATAGATTTTATCATAAACGTATCGTGTTTTTTTCAATATTTTCCTATTTTTTTAACAAATGTACATTGAGGCTTTCAAAATACCATACACTGTGTTTTTTAAAATGTGTTGTTGACATCAAACATAGTCTATATGATATATAGTGTTTTTTATGGTATCTTATGATGTCATACACATTGTGGTTTTTGCTATGCGGTATGCATTGTAGCTTTTATGATGTATATGTATATTGTGGCTTTCACAATATGATTGATATTGTGCTGTTTTCAACATAGGATGTGGTTTCTGCACCATGATATGATACAGTTCCTGTGGCAAAATTGTGTGAAATGCAAACATTCAATGTCCAATCGCCAAAACAAGACCACAGTACCTGCTGAATCATATCTTTCTGCATCTGCCAGGAAACGAAAACAAGCCTTCCCAAAACTCCAACCCAAAGCAGGTGCAGCTTCTTTTTTTTTTTTTTTACGTTCCTCCCACCATCAAAATACATAATCAGACGGGGGTGTCTTTAAAATCAGACCAACTCACTGCAGACACTACTGCAGGAAGGAATTCGGGTAGGCATGTTTGTGATACAACAGACGCAGTGATGGCTAGGTTTTTAAACTTGGGCCGTAAGTCCTTTCAAAGCAAATGCAGGCTCCGAGTCTGGCCCTCTGCTCTGTGCTTTGCAGGTATGTGTTAGCCGAAGCAGTTGTAAGCAGTGCTGCAGGGCATTATAGCTTATCCTGTGGGTTCGTGTGAGCTGGGCGTGTGTTTGAAGCTAAGTGAAGCAGTCTGGACTTCCACACGTAAGGCTCTGGCTGCTTTTTAGCCGAGCGCATACTTGCGTAATTATGCTCACAGTGCACCAGGACAGTAAAGCACAGGATGAGGAAGGAAGAAAAAATGCAGATGAAAAGCTTGGCCGTATCATGACACCAACGTGTGGCACCAGCTTATCTGCTCAGGTTGTGTAGATTCATAACATTGTTGTGTTCTGGAAAGGACAGAGAGGGTTTCAGTCCTCACACTGTGAGTGGAGTGCATGCGTGCGCATGTGATGGAGCGTGTCTATCTGCTGCATTTGTTTCCTTTGTTTTGAATGCTTCGCATTTTGCCAGCCATTTTATTTCCAGATCTCCTTCTGCTCCTGCACTCCTCTTTAATAGCGGGCATGCTGGGACACGATCACGGCACACTACAGGCTAAAGCAAACACACGTACACATGCGTTCCACCCCTCTCGCTCTCTCTTCGTATGCCTGCGCTGATCAGCTGAATTAACTCTTAGAAGGTGAAAGTTATCAATGCTACCCAACTCTAATAATCAGGGGTGGGACACTACAAGCACTAGGGTCCAAGCAGTACATGGGTTGACCATTAATCAGTATTATTGGTTTATAATTAGCACCTTTTAATCACTGCAAAGCCGGTATCTGATCTAATAACTACTAGGGCTGTGTATTGGCAAGAACCTGGCGATACAGTACATATCGTGATACATCGGTCACAATTCAATATACTGCAAGCAAATTGATACATTGCGATTTATCAAATCCTACTATTAAAACATCCATATGAACTGGTTTGCCAATGCTTACAATAGCATTGCGCCCTTGTGCTGCTTGTTAATGTTGGAGTGGAGCTGAAAATGGATTACAGCACTTCCAATCAAGTGGTCAGAGGTTTAAACACAACACACAATGGTTCACTGTCTACCAAGAATCTGTGTATCGATACTGTTTTTGTGAATCGATACAGCATAACGAAACATAATATCCCGATATGCGATATTTCAATATTTTCCTACACCCCTAATAATTACGGGGCAAAACAGAAGCTCAGTATGAGGCAGTCATTGTCCAAATTTGCACCGTAAGACGCTGTGTGGGAGTTTTTTAGACCACGTCATATGCTTTTATGTATCAACGTCACATGCACACTGGTCTTAAAAAAGATGTGGCTCAATACTAAGGTCTATACTCATACTCTAATACTAACACGAATACTCTTTCCACAGCACATCCAACAAAACTTTCTTCCACACATTACATGCAATTACACATTTCCACCACAGAGGTCTCCAAATCCCCAGATCTTACATAGTACAGCATTTGACGACAACACAGGCTAAGCTGAAAGAGAGAGCTAAAACATAAACATTACAATTTATTGGCCGACATTCTTATGCATTGGCTTCTAAAACTGCTATTTTGACTGGATTCAAAGTTTTATATCAGCTATTTCGATAAAGAGCACCAAGATGTGACTATTAATCAGTTCTCGATGCTGAGTTTGCCATTGCTAACTTTCATTAGCACTTTCTTGAGTTTTTTTCTATATAATGCTATATAAACACCAAGCTACCACTGCTGCACCTTGCTTTTTATAATAGTTATAGGAGTTCCAGCCCAAATGTGGGCTTACATCAAATATTCAGGTAAAATATTTTTATTTTATATTTTGCAGTTAATCCTTAGACTTGTTGTTGCATCCTTATATGTATAGTCTCTGGGTGCATTTCAGCTCCTTTCAATGAAGCGGAAACACAGAGATTATATGAATATCTCATTATGATGTTTCCCCCATTAACATACTTTACATAGTGACCTTCTAGTGAACTACTAGAGAGAGCACAGATGTTGGAATTGGAACGATATCAGCTGAAAATGCTAAATGAAACAGTTTTAAGTCAATTTATTATAAAATATAGCACGTTCAACTTATGAACACCAGTGTTTTATTAGGGGTCAGCAGCAGGATACTATACAGTACTGTGCAAAAGTCTGAGGCAACATTATATTAAATTAAAAAGATTTTTTTTCCAGACAGGAAACATTTATTTGCTCAGCAAAACACTTTATCTTTTAAATAAATATTCAAATAATATTAATACAGTGAGTAGTGCTTTTACATATGTCAGTCTTTAACCCTTTCCAAGCTTCTCCTTGTGGAAACATCCCAGTATTATTTATAGTTTTCATCTAATACCTGCTCAGTACTTCATTAAGCTAAATCAAGATTGCTGCTGAAGGAACTGAATACTTTTATACAATGTCTGGGGCATCCAGGAGAAACCTGGAACTACACTTTCTTCTTCAAACTTGTTCTTCATACTCAAAAGACCTTTTAAAATAAGATATTTATATGCCGTTTATCTTATTTACATCTGTTCTGATGATATCTAGTGTTCTTACTGGTGAATAAAGGATTTTAATCAATCCGCTCAGGTGCCTCAGACCTTTGCTCAGTAGTGTATACTATATTAGAACTGGGCTTTTTGTCTGTCCTGCCTGATCATTTCTGCTATCTAAGGGTTAACTACTTGCAAATATCTTCAACAGGTTTGATGAGTTTCTCGCAAGCTATCGGTTATCCTATCACTTCCGTAATGCAGAATCAGGATGTGCCAGTAAGCTTAATTCCTTGTTGAATATTAAACGTTTCAGCAGAAACAGCCATCGAGCCCAAAGCAGCTCCTCAGCCTGGTGAGTCAGATTCAGTCAGAGACGTTTAATAGCGCCTGCCTGACCGTGGGAGACCCCGCTGTTGCCCAACACAAGCAAACGCAAACATGCGGCAATACAGGTATACAGACGGAGGAAATGAACAGCAAGGCCAGCGGGGTTGTGAGCTGTTATGAGAGAGTCATACTCCAACATTCCCCTCAGTCTATTTTAAAAGCGTCTGGCCACTTCATCAGCTTTTCCTGCGAGTATGCGCCAAAGAAATGCACACTCGTGGTGCATGAGTGCTTTTACAATGAGTCGTGCGGCACGACTACGCTCAGCAGTATCAGTAACTTCCCTCCAAACTGAAACACCAATCGACTCGTGAATAGAATCGATACATAAGCTGTTTCTCCACCTGGAAGAGACGTGAAGTCCACTAACGAAGGAGGAGGAAGGTGGAGAGATTTACTAGGACAGGTCAACAGGTGGACCAAGAGATGTTGGAAACCTCGTACCTCGTGCTTTATAAAGAGCAATTCCACCGAGTTTCCAAAATTTCTGCATTACACATACTTTGCAGTTGCAAATAAAGTGATTCAGAGTGGTTTGATCTTTAAATGGTTTATCTCAGGTGTCATGGTGTCAGTGGTGGTGATGGAAACCAGTGGTCTCGATGTCTACAACACAAATATAGTAGTTTTATTTGCTATCCAACAGTGAACAGTGCACCTACATGTCTTTTTAGTTATATATAGCATAATGTTGATGATAGATAAATGCCAAATCTCGAAACAAGTCTTGGGGACTATTTTGCCTCACAAGGTCCTGCATGTACACCTTCACCATGAATGTGTTCTTAAAAAACTATGTTTAGAGCCAAAACTACCAAATATCAATGTCTCAGGGAACAAGCAGTGCAGTCGTTTATATAATAAATGTCTATCATTTTTCTATCACCAGCACTGAGCAATTCTGCCATGGCAAGTTTCCACAGATTGGAGCATTTTATATTCTACTGTAAAATAAATAAATTACAGAAATAAATTCAATTCAATTACTCAGAACTTTTGGAATCAGTAGAATTGCTCTTTCTATCTTTACTGTTGATTAAAGGAATTCACCCAGTTTTCCACCTACAACACATATGGTCAACCAAAACATGAGTCATACTTTGCTCTACTACCCATGGGCAGGTCTACTAGATGTCAATAAAGACCTGAATTCAGCTTAAGTAAGGGAGATACTCACAGAAAAGTTTTAGGCTATATGAGTGACTACTGAGAATTAGTGTTCATCAGCAGCTTGTAGAACCTGTTCTATTCTAACTACTGAAGTTTGGACTCCAAACAAGTCTTGGCTTATCAGCTACTGAGCTAAGTGGTAAATTCAATCAATACTATCATTAAAGTAACAAGATTTTATTGCGTAAGTTATTCTGGACGGTTTCTATCAGCCAATTCATTGAGAGGTGTTATACAATATAAAGAGCAGCTGGTGTCAATGCTATAACACAAACCAAAAAAAAAAAAGCAGAGCTACGAGGTTTTAAAATGCAAAGCAAAACACAGAAGATAAAACAAAAACAATGGAGGATGACTTTTGGAAGAGGAAGCGCAGCAGCTGAAGAAGAAGAGAAGCTCACCGATAAAGGGGATAGAGGCCAGCGAGTCATCCTCCACAGATAGTGGTGCTAGATTACCATTGGTGCGTCGTTGGGAGATGGAGCTCTCGGCTTTGGCTGGAGCTTCCGCGGGGTCAGACGTGAAAAGGAGCGGATCGCTGTCGTCGAGAGCCAAGGCGTAATGCGGGTGACGGTTTGTGTTTCCACCTCTGCGCCCCATTGGTGGCTTCTGCCTCAGCACCACCTCCTGTACCTGCGTTTGGACCTCTTCCGTTTCCCCATCCCCTCTTTCGTGATTGGTTGGTCGGTGAGTTCGGTCCTGGCCTTCAGGAGGTGATGGTGTGGCTGAGCCTGTAGGGGGCGCGGGGGCTGAGGCAGGAGGTGGGGCCACACCCTCCGGAGGGCTGGTCTTGGGGGTGGGTGCCCAACTGAACTGTGGGCCCGTGTAGGACGGGTCCCGGAAGGAGTGCGCCTGCTGCAGGATGCGTCCCGTCTTGCGGTTGAAGGAAGGGCTGTAGCTGCGGTAGCCCATGGACATGGGCTGCTCGTCCAGGCTCTGGCAGGACGGTAGGCGGCGGGACTGAGGCATGGCCTGCTGTGGCTGAGGGGCCTGCGTGGAGTGCTGGGGCGAGTGTGTGAGGTTTTGGTGCTGAGAGGTGTGCTGCGTCCGGTGCTGCTCGTGTTGGGCCAAATGTTGCTGGGGTGCCTGAGCGCGTCGGACACTAGGGGGTGTCTGCGCTGGACTGTAGTGGCCACCTTGCCTCTGGTAGGCCTCAAGTCTGGATGGGGGCTGCTGGCCGGCCCAGGCTGGCCTCTCCTGATGCGGGGAGAGCACAGTGGGCACTCGATCCAGAGCCTCTAGCGAGCGGCCTGAATGTCCGTACCGAGTTCTAAGCAGGTTTTCGGATCTGGTGCGGTTGTAAGCCGAAACAGAAATGTTCTCACCCTGCCAGTGGGAGCGGGGCCCGGGCCCTGGATGCTGCAAATGAAGCAAGGTATCCTGAGAGGCGCTGTGGGGGAAATCCGCCCTCTGGGCTCGTCTCGTCCGGTTCAGTTCTCCTAGACGGTCCTGCGAGAAGCTGCGGTGCCGAGGGTGCAGCGAGCGGACGCTGGGGCGTTCCCGCTCCCGTTCGCCTACCTGGCTGTAGTACCAGTTGCTGAGGGCTTGTTGGGTGCGTTCGTTGCGGCTTGATGGGGGTGTAGGTGTAGGTTGTGGTGGGCTGCCCCATCCCGGTGCAGGACCGACGCCTTGGTTACCATAGTGACCGTGGTGCAACGGGCTTGGTAAGGCCCCCCCTGAGGAAGAGGACGAGGAGTATGAGCGCCCCCTCATCTGTCCCACTGCTTGCTGGCTCTTCTCAGTCATCCCGTACCGAATCTCCTCAGTTCGATGGGCGGGGCTACTGTGGCCCCCTGGATCGCAGCCACGCCCCTCCGCAGCCCACACAGTACCAGGGGCAAGGACAGTGGTCCGGTTATCAAGTGGCGGGGAGGGTCCGGAGGAGGAGGAGCCGGGCCAGCGGCTCCAGTTGTCCAGCTGGTTCTGGCCCATTTGGGCTCGAGACGGGGCGGGGCAGGACGTGTGACTTGGGGGAGGCTGGGATTTGGAACGAGGGGGGTAGCAGAGAGGAGGCGGCGGTGGGAGACTCTGAGCCCCTCCTTTAAACGGCTCGTTCCCTCTCAGGTAGGCATCATGTGAGTACGCCTGTGAACAGAGAGAGAAAGAAAGAGATCATGAAACAGGAAATACGCCGTCATTCAAAAGTTTGGATTTGATTTTTTAATATAAATAATGTAGATGTAAATATTATTAACCAAACAATAACAGATGTTTTCAGTATTTGGGGAATGACAAGAAGTTAATAAATGATAAATAATAAATTTATTAGCCATTAAAAAGATCATCAACCAGATTCGTTGCTGTCCAATAAAAAACATGTACCTTCAAAATTGCAACTTTACAGGAGAGCCCAAAAACATACTTCACTTTCAATGTAAGTCAATGGAACCAGAATTTTTTCCAAGCTATTCTGGAGCACTTCTATTGGTCCATCAATGTTTACACAATGTAAACAACCATTGGCGTGTTCAAATGATGTAGAAAGCTCAAAATCGACAAAAATTGAGATACATGTTTTTCAATGGACAGCGACAATATGCTCGCATATTAGAATCACTTTTATGTACAGTGGGGTCCAAAAGTCTGAGACCCCACATGCATCTATTCTGCATTCCTTTCTAATTCAATACAACCCTTGCAACTTGCACTTCATGGCTGCTGCTCTTCATACTTGCGCATAAAAGCACACGTGACTTTTAGTTATTTTTTAACTATAAAAAAAGAAAAAAAATACTTTAATTTTATTTAATTGAACTTATACTATTATACCTTATATATTTTGTATATATCTTGTATTATTTCTTTTTTTGTTGTCTTTATCCATTGGTGAATGGAGGAACAGCAAAGTATGACAATATGCATATTGTGAATATGACAATAAAACTCTTGAATCTTTTCTTAGTATTCGAGACGTCTCTCTTTTTCTTTAAAGACACCCAAGCAATGCACAGACTCACAGGTTTGTGCAAAAGTATTTGATAAGTAGATGAAATCCACCTGAGAGTCGCATGAACACGAGTTTCAACTGAACAAGGTTAACTCCCTGTGGCCGTATCTACAACCAGATTGGCTTCATATCAATGTTTGATTGAAACAACCGAAAGCACTGATTCCATTTTAGATGATGAATCCACTCTGCATGGTTGTAAAGGAAAGAGAGTCCTATCAGATTGGGTAAGAATCTGGACGATGTGGAGAAACTCCTCAGTCAGCAGGTGTGCAGAGTCATCGCTAAATGTGCATACCTCGCCCGCCCACGCTGAAACATACCAGCACTGTACTCCATCGGATTCTGGCACGAACACTCAGGCGGGAAAGAGGATGCATAACCCAACAAGCTTCTACTCTTACTTCTATAAAGGGGTGCAACAATACACTTAGACCATGATTTGATTTGATTTACAATACTGGCTTCAGAATTTGGTATTTATATGGTATATTGATTAAAGGAAAGTGATAATTGTAAAGATGTTGCACAGCTAGAGCTTGGAGGCAGTTATTATTATAAATTATTATTGTAATTAATATATATATATATATATATATATATATATATATATATATATATATATATATATATATATATATTTTAATGCGATGGCGAGGATGAAGGTGCTTGTTTCTTTCTTGTAGCTGTTGTTTTAAATCTCTCAATCTACAACAGCTCCCACAGATCAACTGTTCACTACACAATACTCACAAGCACTAGGTTTTAAATCTGTCAGCATATTTACCCACAAGTCAACTGTTCACAATACAATACTCCCTTCTACCGACTGCATAAGGGTAAAGTCAGCTTTTCATTCACCAGTTTTCCTATTCCACCTTAAACAGTGCAGCAGGTGTTAGAATGTTGATGAACTGCCGCACCATTTAAGGTGGAACAGGAAAACGGCTTCAGCTTCAGCTTTGTGTGGTCGTGTAGTTGATCTGTGGGTAAATCTGGTGACGGATTTAAAACCTGGTGTTATGTTAAGTAAACAGCGGTAACAGTGATGTCGAAGGTCAACCGACTGCTAACAAACAAGTTGTATCTGAATACTTTTGTATGTCTTTGTGTTGTCTAAGGAGAAGGTTCTGCTGCCTCGATAGCAGGATATGCTGTGGTTTTATGTTTGTAACTTTCTCACATGATACCATCCAAACCAGCTGCTGGTTTGCTGGCCTCCATCTCATCCATTCAGTTTTTCATCGTCCATTCGGACGATCTATTGGATACACATTTAGCGGAATGTCTGTTCTCCACGATGCACATTGGCACAGTTTTGCATTGCGATATGACAATTTTACAATGTATCGTTACACCTTTACTTCTAAATGTACTTGAAAATGGCAAACATGATGGAAAATATGAAATTATTTATGTTACATTACGTTACAATATGTTTGTGAATACTACGGTTACTATTGGTACCTATGGACCACTCGTGAGCCTCATTTACCAACCAATCTTATACAGTGTTCAGCAAGATTATAACATTGACCAATGATTTCTTATTTGGGATTATTTCTTAGGTATGAACAGAATCTATACACACTTAACTATCTGACATTTCTCAGGACCTAATTACGGAAAATATTATTATAAAATCTCTATAAATATTGGTGAATGAAGCCGAATATTACATTACAATAAGAATAATAAATCCTCTGTAATTAGATTTAGTGCAGTATGTGAAACAATGAAGAAACAATCGTTTTCCTATCATTTTTAAATGCATAGATTTGTCGGTTGAAGCTCATTAAACATTGTGATGCATTTTGTTTCGAAGTACTGTTGTGTTATATTTTTGGCGTATTGCCCTCTAATCACTGCACATGCTTATTTTCAGGACTGCATCCACTGCAAACACCATAACCGCCAATGCAGCCCATGCACAACCACATACAGAGCCTGGAGCAAATCTGCAAAGTATGGAACTGCGAAATGAACTGGCTCAGACATCAGTGGGGAAAAAAGAAAACAACTCTACATATGTCACCTTCCTGAAAACTCAAGCAGTTATTTTTGCAACATGCTTAATCAATAGCGTAACATATCTCACAGCCTGAATGCACAGACTGCAGGGATCACATAGCTGATCCGCAATGTATCTCACGCATCTCCAAAGTAGAAATACACACAACAAAGAAAAAACCACAGATAAACAACCTTTACACAGACCAGCGTTTAAAGAAGCAACACACATCTACAACAAAGCATAGCAACCAGTATCTACAAACTGAAAAACACCAGTAAAGATGTGACCCAAGGGAAGAGTGCTTTTGTTGTCATGTCCAGTCTATGTCCAGTAGCCATTAATCCATTATGATGCTTGTGCATTAAGTGATTACTTTGTTTTATCAATTATTCAAATTGGATTTTTGTTTGCTGGCATGTTTGTTCTGACCTTAAATAAAAAAAATATCTAAATAAGCTGGAAAAGCTGATATCTTAGTTAGTAGAACATCTAAAACTTTAAGATTATAGTAAAAACAGTATAATATTTTGGGAACTTGCTTTCAGATTTTTACTTACTTTACTTGCTTTAAGAGAAATTATAATCTGTTATAACAAAGTGCTATAACATATTGCAATACTTTAAGAATTATTTAGGATAGGGCTGCAAGATATAGCCAAAAAAATGTAATATTATGTTAATATATACTACAATATTATTGATCTGCAATACAAAAGAAATATATACCATCGCTGTCCAAAGATGATGAATGGACCAATAGAAATGCTCCACAATCACTTGGAAAAACGCCTGGTTCTATTGACTTACATTAAAAGTAAAGAATGTTTTAGTTTCTCCTGTAAAGTTGGAAATTTGGAGATAGTTGTTTTGCTTTGAGCAGCGACGACATATAAGAAATTTTAAAACGATGGCTTGAAGAGCCCTGTTTGGAAGAAAATAACCAGTGGAGAAAGACTGGGGTGATTTGAAAGGGGAGTGCATCTGCTTAGAAAAAAAAAAAATAAGCAATAATAATCTGAAAAGTGATGTTTTCCTTACTGGGAGGCTTTTTGAATGTGAACCAACCTTTAATTGAAATTTACAGCTACACATAATTAAGGACACAATCAAACACAACAGCAGGTGTCTGCTGTCCTCGGTCTATCCAAGAACCTCTAAATCAGAGCAGCCTAATCAAGCTGTAGTGTGACGAGCTTAATTACATTTGATAGAAGTTACAGTAGTGCTACATTACAAAGTATGATCAGAAACTGTGAATGTGCTGATTTTGATTTGTATATAGTACTTGTTTATACTATTTGCAGTAAATCTAATTTTCTCTCTTTATAATCACACATGCAGTTGACCTGTGGTCTACAAGCACTGACCACATACATGACAGCATCAAAATTCGATATATACAGTCATGCCTCTCAGCCCTACCTTCTATTTATCAGAATTACTGCTTGTTTTAAGCATTTTGTCTTCAAAACAAACAGCAAAACACTGAATAATAACAGATGCTATTTTGATCAAATGAATAAACATGTAAAACAAGTCTAGAAATCTGTTAATGACTCTTAAAATCTTTACATTATCAGAAATATTAGATTTAAGACGCTTTCACTTACCAGGATATCAGTTTGTGCAGTGAGAAACACGGACGCTGGTACTGACGACTCTAACCGACAACATTCTGCCTGCATATGAAGAGCAGGAAGCTTTCATCAAAGACATCAACACGCCATTAACCCACAACACCAGAGCAGACAGACCGGCTACTGACTGATCAACTGCACGGTGTGATTTCATCTGCCTCACTGGTCTGACAGAGAACAGCACATAGCTCTCCGAATCAAAACCAACCCAAACTACAGAGCAAGAACTAGACGCGCACGCAAACGAGTAAACAGAGCGAAGGCAAACTCACA